>CM039139.1:5274084-5288611 GCA_022036555.1 Microstegium vimineum | reverse complement strand
ATTGTACCTTGATTTCCAGTTATCCCATGATCCTTCAACATATACATTCTTTCCTCCAAGGGTCCAGACAATTAAAGCAGGAATTTCCTTTTGAGGGGGGCCATCATATTCTTCTTCTTGTTCATTCATCAATATCTGGTTGAACACTGGGGTTATATCAGCAGCTCTTTGCAGTGGAGGTACAGGGGTCTGCAATACAGGAGAAACAGGCCTAAGCAATATATATGGCAATGCTTATACCACACACATTTATAGCTAAGGAAACAGGTGACAAATGACTGGTTTCAAAATATATGCTCGACAAGTCTATAGCGGACCAATTGGTGTCAGGAGTCGGGACAAAAGAGGTAGGTAGTGACTGAAGTGGTGGACAAGAAAGTTGAACCAAATCCTAGGCCATCAAACATCACATGTTACCATTATAGAGCTTTTCCCTCTATTAGTAAGTTTGAATGAATATCACCAGGCAGAAACCATTCGATTTTCATCCTGCAAGATCATCCAGCTTGTAGCCTTGCATCATTGAGAAAGTGAAGACCAAGAGACACTAATACAAGATACTCCTTGCCTCAAAATAGTCAAGACCACACAAATCAGGAGCCTTGGATCCTATTATATGGACATTCTTGCAAAGCAACTTGATGAAGTAAGAAACATTGTGGCATGAGAGGAAAACAAGCAGTAATTAAAGGAAAAGTAAATCTCTTTTCCAAAAAAAAAATACAAGAGCAGGGTAAAAAATATGGACAAGCTGAGTATTTTTTTTTCCACCACGGCAAAGCCGAATTTCATTACTAAACAGCAACGAAATTACAGAGTTCAAAACTGGTAAACTCAAACAAATATCGACAAGCTGAATATGAGATTTCAGGAATGTTATAGCTTCAGAGGAGATCCACAAATTCAAATAAACTTATATCACACTTGTTAGAATAATTTGTAAAAGAAAGACAATAACAAGATAACTTTGCGGCTTGAATATAAACAAAGAACAATATCACGCAGCAAGTGATGAAAGTGTTGGAGTGAATGGCGTGACACTTTAAATAAGAGTAAAAACAGTAAATCCACTGTGCCTGTTCAATCGATGTGGAGAACTGAAGATACACACGAAAAATCACATAAACCAATAATGCTTCAGTCCTACTGAAAATCCACAAAAGGTTTTCGCAAAAAAAAAAAAAAAAAAAAACACACACAAAACGAACAGCTCCAATTCCTGATAAAGTTCACAGAAACAATTGAGTGGCATTATATGAATATGAAAGACCAATTAACCGTTCAGCTTGCATCCACAGTTTAGTACACGAATTATGGGCTTTTTAGTTGCTACTCATGTTCCAAATAATACGTCACTTTAGCTTTGTCCTAGGTCAAACTTCTCTAACTTTGACCAAGTTTAAGAAAAATATATTAACATATACAAGTTTAAATAAATACCCTATCAAAACACATGGAGAATTTAATGAAATTAATTTGATGTTGATGCGTTTTTTCTATAAACCGAATCAAAGTTAGAGAAGTTTGACCCAGGACAAAACTAAATCATTTGCTAGTAGGTTGTGTCTTCTCTCGACAAGTCTGGACACTAATTTTGCAACAGTTAGGGCTGCTGCAGTTGACACCACAACCTACTGTAACTCGTTTCTTCGGGTGGTGGAAGAAATCAATTGCAGTTGTCCCCAAAGAAGCGTAAAGGCCTCAACTCCTTGATATTTCTGGTGGTGTGGGAGATTTGGAAGCATCGCAACACTTGTGTCTTTGACAATAAGAGGCCAAGCGTTAAGGAGGTCCTTAGGGCTGTTAGCACAGAGGGAGGCCTTTGGTGCTCGGCAGGGGCCTCCAAACTCCAGGAACTTGTGTTCAGGTCGCTGCCTACCGGAGCTTAAAGCTCTGAGGCCTCTGGTCGTTTCTGTTCTTTCTGTGGCCATATCTCACCAGGGTGTGGGTCTGTGTGTGTTAGGTCTCTTTTGACCCATTTAATCTTTTTCTACCTTAATGAAATGATGCAGTTCTCCTGCACTGTTCGAGAAAAAAATAACAAAACTAAAGTGGACTATAATTTGGAACAGAGATACAACACTTAAGTTAGAATTTGATCAATGTTCAAAAAGGCGACGCCTCGTCCCCGCCTAGGCGCGACTAATCGCTAGTCGAGGGGTTCCCGCCTGGCCTACGGGGCCGCCTAGGCGATTGGCGCAGGCTGCAGGCGCAGGCGCGAATGGAGTCGGACGGCGGGCGCGGGCGCGGGCGTATGCAGCGACGGCGGGCGGGCGCGGACTGAGAGGGAGAGACGCGGGAGAGGTGCAGCAGAAGGCGTGGAGGACTGAGAGAGAGCTCAGGGAGTGGGAGAGGAACCGGCGGCTGCAGGCGCGCGCAAGAGAGAGATGCTTGAGGGTGTAACGTGGGAGAGATGGTGGCGGCGTGTGACAGAGATGCGAGCGAGAGATGCTTGAGGGTGTAACGTGGGAGAGTTGGGCCCTTAAATGGGCCTTCTTCTCTTTTGTCTCTAATCCATGAGCACTGATCTCCAATTTTCTCTTTTCTCTTAAGTATTCATGCATGTATTAGCTATCGCCTAGCAAAACGCCTTGAAACGCCTAGGCTCACCTAGGCTCTAGGCTGTGGGTCGTCGCCTAGAATTCGCCTAGCGCCTTCTCGAACATTGAATTTGATTGCTGCAGAAATTGTTTGGTCCGCAACTGAAGTTGTGGCACACAAAATACCATAATTTTGTAGTAACATAGGCACATAACTAACGCATTTTAAACGAATTGTTTGCCAAAGTTTGCCACAGAGCCACCACATTTTTTATAAAGCAACTAAACAAATCCCAAAACAGGCTGGCAAGGGCTCAAGGCTAAGAAAACCTGACTGACCTCAAATAAGGTCACATAGCAAAACACTGGGATGAAAGGTTAAACTTTCCTAACGTTATACTAGTTTCTTACACTATATGCACTTGTTTTTCCCAGTTCTGTGTCAACTCTGTAATTTTGTGGTTCAGACTGTACACGACAAAAAGAATGACTCGCAACAGATTATAGAAAGGAAAAAATAATGTCCTATTCTCAAACAAATTACAAGTGCAAGTAGTTCTTTATCATTCTGCAGAAAAAAAAATACTACCCTATTCTGAAATCTTGTAACAAATGCTACTAGGTCTTTATAATTATTAACTGAAACAGTTTTGGGAGCAATTAACAATAATTACCAAGCATATTTATGTGAATGTTTTTAGTTTTCTCACAAGCCCTATATGGATAATGCCACAAGCTGCATCACATAGGCATGTAATTGATCTTTCCTGTTTCCCATAACTATACATGCAGTTTTGTGCCACAAACAAAAAGAGAGAGGATGCTTTACAAATCTGAAATGCAGATACATTATGCAAAGGAGAAGCATCCTATTGAACCATTCTGAAGCCCAGTGCTTGATGTCATTCACTTTTCCTCATAAGCAGTTTAAGACCATATTTTAACAACTACAGTGAGCATTTCATGGATAAATTTTCTATTTATCTTTGAATCCCTAATCAATTAAACATCAAATAATTTATATTCCATGTATTTATATGTGCAACACCTGTGTTTCATGTGGTTTAGACTTCAGAAGAAACACCACCATTTCAAAATCAAGAGGTTGCTGAAATGGGAACAACACATTGCGACATTTCTATTTTCTACTTATGAGGCACGTCATCGTCAGCTGTTCAAGAACATATAATAAATAAATGGAGCAGCGAACGCAGTGTGTAGTAACTGAAGTTATCTTGTCTCTTTGTTTTCAGGTTAACTTATGCAACTAAACAAAAACTGAGGTGGTATGAGCAGAATTTTGATGTGATGCCGCATCACATAAGATGTCCGCATCACTGGTAGACGCATAAATATCATTAAAATATGAACAAAGTCTCAGGAAATACAATATATATATTGGTTCAGAAAGGGCATGGATTTTCATAATCCTCTTTGTAAAAAACTGTATGACCTCTAATTAAAATATGTTAACACAATGACTGTAATATCAATCCAAGTTAAGCAGCAACATCGTAAAAATAGTAGGAAGCTAGGCCTTAATAGAACAGATCGCTATGGGGTTTTCAGTTACAAGTTAATAACTAAAATTCTTAAACAGTTCAAACTATAATCGTGCTAAACTAGCAAAATAAGTTTGAACATCCCAAAGTAGAACAAAATGCCTTTGGCTGTATATATCAATGTTCATGTGACAACACAATCTAGTATCATCAACACATACACCAGAGACCTAACTTCCCTGTTCCTGAGCAATAATTAGTTGCTGGTGTACATACATGAAAGAAAAGGTCGCACAGATGCAGAGTATTTAGTTATACAACACTAATTTCTCACATCACTATTAATAAACCATCTATAATGGATTATTAGACAATCAAGTGAGAATTCAAGAGACAATCACTCTGTTATATGACCAATCAACAGCTTTAGTACACTGGAAGCTCCCCGTTCAGCAACGGACTGTCTGACAGCTTAAGAATCATCAATGAAATGTTCTGACAAAATCTACTCCTGATAACGACCAAGCACCAGCCAAAGTTGGCTTTCGTGTTCTGAAAGGCGCAAAACAAAAAACATTTCACCGCATTGCGAACGCAAACTACTAGTTTAAGCTACGAAGTGAGCAACATGCAAATAACTTCACGAAATTGCACTCGCACGGAAGCTAAATTGGTTCATCTAAAGGACGGTTGTCGGTTAGCATCAATCACAAGCAAATTCGGACGACACCAAACCTTGCCAGACACCTCCAGATCGCGACCACTCGTCGCATTGGACCCTAACCCAACCAACCAAATCGCGGGCATCTCCAGATCACCCGACCACCCTCCCGAGCAAAACAAGCATAGGAAACCAAACCCTGGATCAACCAAACGAGCAAGCAAACCGACATAGCGGTGCGGGATCTCGTGATCTGACCTGGGGCACGAACATCCGCGGCGAGAGCGAGTGCCCGGGGCTCCCGGGTGGCGATCCGGCGCCTCCGCCGCCACCTACGATGCCCACCGAGCACGCGCGCCGCACGTGGTTGGCTCCTCCGCTGCCGTACGGCGGGAGGCCGTGCTCCGACGAGCGGACCGACGAGTCCCCTCCGCCGTCTTCCACGTCGGCGCCGTCGCCGTCAACGGCCGCGGCGTCCTCCTCGCGGCCGCTGGCGTTGCCCATGCCTCCTCCTCGCACCCCCACCCCCCGTGGCGGCGAAGAGGCGCGAAATTACGGAGATGCCACCAGGGCGGGCCTGGTGCCGTGCCGCTAGGAAGGGGGGAGAAGAAGAGAGGGGCGGGGGCTGCGGGGCTCGTATTAATACGGCCTTCACTTTGCTGGTAATTAAGCGCGTGCCACTACCCGCCCTTGCCCGGAAGCGAGGCGCCACACGTGCACCCGGTGCACGTGGTCTTACTGCCACTGCCCCAGGGGACCCATGCTATTCGGTTGGTCTGTGGTGCAAAAGGATTGGTCTTGGGGAGGCAAGGCCCGCGCCTGTTGATATGCACGGGTGGCGTGGACTTGGGGGCCGAGTCACGGCTCGCACGTTGGAGGGGAAGGGAATCTGGGTCGGGTGCTGGCTTTTGGTACCCGACACCCGGTATCTGTGGCTGAAATCTCGTGCAAGTCATCTGACGTTGTCCCTTCAGGATGACTTTACTTTATTAGTTGTCAAATCAATCTGACGTATTTTGTTGATATATAAAAAACAATCTAAAGAATAGAACTCTCGTACTGACGTGTAATAAGTCTATTTTCAAATTTAATAGAATAAGTTTATTTATTGTACTTAGTATTGTCTTTTTTTTTATAAAGTATACCTATATTAATTAATAAAAAAATATGTCCAAATACAAGTACATCGAAAAAGATACGTAGGACAGTTGTCCAACCTATATTCTACGAGAAAGAAAACCGGTTGCATTCGCTGCCGACAAAGACCGTTGACACCAGCCGACGCCGCCAAACCTGAATCACTAGAAGCCGAAGGAAACCACCGGCGTTGAGGTGGACTGCAGCAGACGCTCGATCTCGCGAAAGCGAAGAAGTCTTTGAGCGCCCATCCGTCAGGATCACAATCCAGATTGAAACGACGAGAGTGGTGCTGACGATGACATCCGTCGTCGCGGTGAAGCCAAGCTCGCTCAATCCCGATCCATGCCACCGGTAGATTGCGTTCGATCCACCGCACTCCATCTTGTCGTCATGCCCTCAGCCGCCACCGTATCCTTGACCTTAGACGCGGCACGAGCACCGCCGCTCCGTCGTGACGACGAAACAGCAGCCGCCACAGACTCCTACACCACCTCACAGGCCTCTCATCGTCACCGGAGTAGACGACGACGAGGTGGACGAAGACCGGGAGGACTTTATTCCACCACGCGTCGTCTCCTCGACCAAGCTCGCACCGCCGGAGAACCTAACCCTAGAAACTCGATCCACTGGAGAAACTTATTAAAAACAATGGATCCCCACTCCCTTCAGCCCCCGGCGAGATGCCGAAGGAGAAGGGAGGGGGACCAGCGACGATGGCGGCTAGGGTTTGCTTGCAGTAGTTGCACCAGTACTTAGTATTGTCTTGGTCCTCAAAAGAATGCAACTATAATATATGGTATACTCCCTTCGTCCTAAAATATCTGTCTTTCTCACTTTTCGAGAAAAAACTTAGATTAATTTTATATAAAAAATTATTAATAGTTATGATACATAATTGATATCATTAGATAGATCTTTTGATTTAGTTTTTTAATAAATTTACTTGGAGACATAAATGTTTCACGTATTTTATATAAATCTAGTCAAAGTTGTGACACGAAAATACAAAACGACAGATAATTTGAGACGGGGGAGTATGTCCCAACTAAAATGATTTACGTTTGATCAGATTTATAGTAATTATTATTCATATTTATGGATCTAAATTCATTATTATAAAAATATGTTTTGTAATTAGTCTAATGATGTTTATTTTTTCTAAAAAAAATTATGTTTATTTAATATTATAAATATGTATATGTTATTTTTTTATTTGTAATTACTCAAACTTGATATACTAAACCATGACTTAATTATTTAGATAAATCTATAAGTAAGTTATACATGATCCAATGAGTATAATTTTTTTTATTGTGATTCAAATATACAATAATTAGGTCAACATAAAATTTCTTTATAATTGTACTATAAAATAGTTATGAATTATTCTAAATCATTATAGAAAAAAGAAAAAATCTAAATCTATAGTAAAAATTTTGTACTAAAGCATACGATATTATATGTTTAGTGTGTAGCTCTACTCATGTAGAGTACAACAGAAATGAATTTTTGTTTTTATATTTTTTTATTTACTATGATTTTTTAAATACTCAGCTGAAATAAATAAGAAAATAAAAGACAAAATCATTTTCAGTACCGTTTATAATACGGGCAGAGGGATAAAACGCATGATTTAAAAAGTTGAGTGAGATTATTTACCTGGTTTTAGAGTTCACTAAAAAAATCTGATTTTCACACAAAATTGTCAGTGGAAAAGTGGACTTTTTTTCCACCAACAACAATGGCCGGAGCTACAGTCCAAAGAAACATGGGCCGCACTCCGTGCACCATGGGCCGAACCATTGATAAATAGCAAAACAAAATTAATCCATCACGTTCCTCTATTTTTTAATACCAGCTAACTATCTGAGTGTATTTAGTCAACTTTTGTCAAATTATAACGTGCCACGTCAACTAACTTCATCTTACAAGGAAACATACATAACAGCTAGAATCCAGTAAGAAACAATGAACAAACCCAGTAAAAGAGGACGTGGAATTGTGTGAAAACCCATTAGAAAAACATACTTGGGAGTTTTCAAAATAATTGAAACTATGCACATTGTAGTGCATCTACGGATTCACATTGTCTCAGAATTTAATATTCAAACTCGCTTTGTAAAAGAAATTATTATGAAAAATAGAAAAAAAAGTGACGCATATGTACTAGAGGACAAAATTCTAAGTCTTCTTAGTGCACATGAAATATGTTATTTTCATATACATTTTTCTAGATTGAGTTTGAATCTCAAACTTTACGATAATGTACATCCATGGATGCATTAAGGACATGCATAATTTCATTTTTTGAATAAATAAATAAATATGATTTTCTAGAGGGTTTGCATTGAATATTTTCCTAGTATATAAGAAGAATATATCGCGACTCATGTAAGAAGTTTAAACTACTGCTGGTCCATGGTGTATGTGTAAGTACAACACCTACATGGGATTTCGGTGAAGATCACACACTACTTAAAGGACTGATGAACATTTGCTGAGCTTTGTAGTCCTTAAGATAGGATTACATGCAATTTAAATCACGTTCGTAATTTAGGATGTCAGCTATACTAACCTCATTAGTGTGATAGCTGACGGTGTCTCTAAGAGTGATTCAAGTGATCAACACATAAAGTCTAGACACAACTAAAAGTAAAGCAAATGGATTAAATTGGACGAGATAGTAGTGAAAAAACTCACCACAACATCTGATCTTTCACCAAATTAATTGGAATTGGTCACCAAAACATACAACAAATTAACAAGAGATTTCAAGCGCCAAACACTCAGACCCACCAAATAAAAATGTTGATAGTTCAACTACATCATTTTAGCACCCTATGATAGTGTGGGTTTGGTTTGGATGTTGATCGAATGCAATGGTGATATTCGCAGAACTAATGTTGAGACCCACCAATGAACTTTGGATCAACAATTGAAGAAGTGGCTAGGTTCCACAACTCATGGTTTTACCGAATGATTTGGTGATAGAAACGAAGGCCACCGGGCCACCTGGTGGGCATCGACTTGACTTTGTGTCCATAACAGGAACTTGACCCCCAAAACCACAATGGTTTCGATTCGACCACATGGTATCACCAAATGATCCAGTGTTGCACTAAAATGATCACCTTGTCATCGTGATCTCTACAAATGCCCAATGGCTTTATTTGGTGAAATGGGTCTATATGTATACTCCATGTGACGGTCTAAACACAATCTTTTGACACATTCGAGAATTGAGATGCATGATGACATGAGGAGATAGATAAGAGGCCAAGAGAATTAGAACTTCAACTTGTCCATCATCTCCTAATCGAGAGAGATACAGAGAGGGCGGGAGAGCTAGAGAGATTAGCCTAGGAGTGATACTAAGGATTTTTCTTCATCTTGAGCTCTATTTTTATCCTACGCACTGCCCATAAAGCTCCCAACTTTGTGTGGTGAGCTCTAGGAAATTTATATATACTTCCTCAAAAGATAGTGAAGCACCGAGCTCTATCTTTGTGGTTGCTTGGAGAGGAAAGGGTTGAAAAGCTTAGTCTTCGTGATCACCTCAACAACAGGGACATAGGAGAACCTTAGCGGTTTGAATGGGACACCCGTTCAAAGGGGCATGTCCTATGAGTTGACATAACTTAGTGTAAAGAGTTCTCCTAACATAAAACATAATATCTTGCAATCAAAACTTTGATATCATCTTTACATCAAGTTTGAAGACAAGGATCAAGAGTAATAGTGGAAGCGGTCATGTTCGCCCCTACCGGCTTGGCGGATCAAATTCGTCATTAATTGCTGCAATTCACTAGAGAACACGGGCAGTGCATATATCTTCCTACGATGAGGTACATTCAAGACGATGCCAAAAATTCAACGCCAAACAGAGGAAAATGCTTGATATACCATGTGATATGTCACAACATGGTCGTGTCTATCGCTAAAGCTAGCTATCCCTTCCATCAATTGATGCGCGTATATGTATTTGTATGTTCTACACGCTTGGTCAGATTCTACTGTTTTTCTTTTTTTTTAAAAAAAAGTAAATACAGTAGTTACAGTAGAATATTGTGATGCATGCCATGAGCTCATGCAAAGTTGCTATGACACTTGTCAGCAGCACACACATGTCGGAACGAAGTGCAGAGAAAGAGGCAAAAACATGTGTAGATACATCTAGCCAATATTAACGTAATGTTGAGGATCAAGTACAAGATGATGGATGGATCGGTGCAGCCTAAAGAACAAGCTAGAACCATGCGCGCACAGAAACCTTATGTATTGCACGCTACAAATATACACGGCGTGCTCGACATGTGTTTTCCTATAGGCATGGCATGGCATGGCATGTGTGAAATAATCAAATCGATCGGAAATAATATATACCGTAGGCGAGTACGTACAAATCCTGTACCGTACAGCATACGATACGCGACCCTACCAGTAGTCCTGGCCGTAAAGCAAGCTCCCGGCAGTTTGGTCGTACATGCTCTGGAACGGCGGCGGCTCGGCCGCCATCGCGGCGGCATACTGCTGGCCCGGCGCCCGTCGGCCCGGCCCGGCGTTTGTCGCCGCGACCATCACCGTCGGCGACGACGACAGATGAGCGCGGGCGCCCGCCGCCGTTGGGGAGACGCGTCCGAACGAGGAGTAGGAAGACGAGGACGACGGCGGCGTCGCGCCCGCGTAGTAGGCGCCGCCGCCGTGGAGGTCGTGGTCGGCGACGTTGGAGTCGCGGCCGGTGAGCTCCTGCACGATGGCGCGGAACTCCTCGGCGCTGGCCGTGAGCTTCATGGGGCTGGAGATGTACACCACCTTGATCCCCTTATTGCCTCCGCCGCCGCCCTGCCTCGTCGCGGCGCCGTTCTTCCTCCCGGCGTGGTGGTGGTGCACCGGCGGCTTGGAGATGCCGTTGTGGCTGTGGTGCCCGTGCTGCACGCCCAGCTTGCTGTCCATCGTCCTCAGCTTGCTACAGTATTATCCGTTGAACGTACGCGTGCGTCGTCCGCGCGCGGATCGGAGCATCAACAGACGATGGCTGAACCGATCAAATTAAGCTGCTGCGGCTGAGGGTTGGTTAAAGCGCGCAGCTGCTGGGTCGTCTCGCTGGATTTGTGTGGAGTGATGGGAAGGGGCTGGAGGGTTTCCCGTTTCCCCGCGCTTTATATAGGCTACGCGCGAGCACCACCATACCCCACCAGCTAGCGCCGCAAAGATTGCTTTTGTTTAGGGGAGCTGATTGCTTTTGTTCCTGAGATGAGGTGAGATGACAGATGAGTGCTGCTGCGGCGGTGGATCGATTGGCCCGTGCAGGTTCCGGGAATCTGCAGTGGTTTTTCTGGGAGTGGGGGGGGGGGGGGGGGGGGGCGGGGGAATTGGGGCACATGTCTCGGGTAGATATATTCTTCTTCCGAGCTGCGTTGGTGGCAGTAGGGACGGTCACCGGTGTGTGACGGTTTCTTGGCCAGCTTGGATTGCGAGAGTTGGTGAGATGGACGACCTGATAGATGCGCGCGCGCGAGAGAGAAGAGAAGGTTCCGGGAAGACAAGCGGGGCAGGAGATGTTGACATGCATCGGTCAGGGTCAGGACGTTATTACTGCTCTCGTTTGATTACAGTATTTTATTACTATGTTATATTGCTTGTGGAGGAACGTAACTGCGGAGGAGCTCGACCGGCCGGGCAGGAAGCACGCAGGAGGATGAGCCCAGCTGTCGCGTACGAACCCAACAAGAGTCGTCGATCTTGCGGTCCATGCACGACTCCTCCTCGCGGGAGCTTAGCTCCGGCGGGGCGGAGGGGAGGAGGACGATCGAGATGTTTTCGTTGGAGGGAGGAGGCGATCCAACGTGTCAGGATGTCACTGCGTCCTGTATGCTGACGTAATTCTAGTCGATCAACTTCATTTAGCTATTTTGATCTTAGCTATTTAAATTTAGTTAAACTCAATTAAAGTTTGTTTAAGTTTATTAGCCAGAGCATTTAAACATCCTAACTAAAAGTTTAACTAAGACAACTTTTAATAACCAGCTAAAATTTGGCTTTCTGTCAGGCAAAATTTTAGTTATATGTGCGTTGAAATAGGCGCCTAATAATAATAATAATATTTTTTTAAAAAAAACAGGGGCCTAGTAGAGAAACTTGGGATCAAAAGCGGGTGCAGAGCGATCTTTCCGGCCCAAGAGAGCAATCTGGGATGGATGATTAATCGAAGCATATGCATGCAGCCATGCCTATGTATGCATCATCGACTACACACGGGATGAGTCCCTTCTTGCTCAACACGTCTGTCGATTTCAGTTCTCACCTCACGTACCGCGAAATGAAATGAATGAAGCGTGGCCTCGTATATTGGACGACTTGGTTGCGTGTGTCCAAGCTGTCACGCTGAGATCATATATTTTTTTTATGTCCATGCAATTATTTTATATCGATATGTTTGTGCTCTCTAACTCTTAAGTCTCTCTGACCCGTATCACTGTATGTTCACACACTATAATTAAGCACTCGATGACTTTGATCTTCACAGTACACTGACACAGCTGCATGCTGAGCTGAGATCATACCGTTTCAGGTGCTCCCGTTTTTTATTACGTATGTCAGTTCTCTCTGGCCCGTATCATTATTTTACTTCCTTAAAAAGTATACAATTCTTGTTTTTTAACTAGTTAAATAATTGAAACTTTGACTAAACAGACTATAATTTATAACCGAGGAAGTAATATTTATATTGTCAACTAAATATCATTAGATTCTTCATTTTTCATTAACTATATTTTTATAGTATATCTATTTGATGTTATAAATTGTTATAATTTTCTATTGATTTTTTTACTCTCTAAGATTGATAGAATCGGGGGCGGATCTAGGGGAGGCTGGGTGGGTTCCGGCCTCCCTTCAGTCAGTGTGTCAATGAAAATATATAGGGATTGGAGGAAAAAAAGAGAAGAAAAAAGAAAAAAAGAGAGAGATTAGAGGAAGAAGAAAAGATTAGCCTCCCCTTCAATCTTATTTTAAGAGGTTGAGGAAGAAGAAAAGAAGAAAAATAGAGAGATTAGAGGAAAAAGAACACATGAGTCACTCCTTCAATCTTACTCTGGATCCATCACTGGATAGAATGACTTATAATTTATAATAGAGGAAATAATATATAAGAAATACGGAGTAGCTTTCTGGTCCAAGATTGCGTCTCCATTTGCCACATATCTGTATCACTTATACTAGTTATAAATAGGTACCTGCGAGGTAATTTCTGCTGGTGTGTATGTGGTGTCCCCCGTCTCCCGCACACACGCGAGGTCAGAAAATAACGTTCGCTCAAGACGATTGTCTATTGCTTAATTTGAACAGCGACTCCGATCCATGGCAACTCATATATACTTGGTACATACTGCCCTTATATGTAGCGTGCATGGTTTTGCACAGGACGGAAGCTCGAGCAAAACTCCAGCACGTACCCCCAAATACGCGTGCCCATTGCCAAGTAGAACCAATATGCAACGGAAGGTGCTTATATTTCCAGGCAGGGCAGCCACCAGCGAGGCAGTGACACATTAAGACATGTTTAGATACGTATATATCTTCTTTAAACTATATGTATTAGAATTAGAGTATAATTAAATTAAGTTTTACTCTAATCTATTTTTTTTCTTCCAAACAAATCCTTAATTGGACGGGCCGGGCGCGCAATAGTAGCGCGCTGCGTGTCGATGAATCTGTGTTGGCAGCACGTGCGGTGGAAGTCGCAACGCAGCTAACAACTGACGCCACCGTCTTCCATCATCCCGACAAGATAATCGACGTCATCCGCGCACGGACGGTCGAGCGACGGCAAGCGAGCGTCTGTACGTCGTAGCATATATATATACAGGAAGCCACGGTTGGAACTGGAACAGGACGGAAAGTCGGAGAGGTCAAGTGGCGCGACCTCGAGCTCGAGCGAGCGAGAGACAGAACCACGTACGAATGCCATCTCGGAAGAATCTATCCGCGCTAGCTACGCGACATGCTGTGATGGAGGAATTGAAAAGAAGACTAGAAGAGGGGGCAATGCAATGCAACTCGCGCGAATTGACCGGCCGGCCGGCCAAGCCGGCGGAGCCAACGACGACGAACCGAAAACTCGCCAGCCTGATCATCTTCCCGCGATGAACGATCGATCGATCGATGGATCATGGTGGCCTAGTGGCCGGGCGCCCGGCCACCGCATTTCAATTGTTTCCACTCTTAGTCAAGGCTTGCGCGGCGGTCCCTGTCCCGCGCAGCAAAATGGTCTGGTCTCTCTAGAGCTCAGGACAGCAGCATGCATCATATCGCCGCCACTTGCACGCGTATGAACCCTCGTGCGTACTGTACTGCGTAGGACCAGAAGTCCAGAAATACCAGATTTGATAGAGGCCTCTCTAGAGCTACTAGTAGCTAGCACACCGTACTACGTCTCCCGTCGTTGTTGAACTAAAGCGCACTGTCCGTGGATGGAAAAATGGATCACGGACGTGCGGCTGCGTGCGTATCTGGAGCTACACTGCTAGAGAGCCCCTGTCGCTGTGTCGCAGTAGCAGCACGGAATAGTGGAATGCGTGCCTCTTTCCAGTCCATGATCCAATCCTCTTTTCTACGCATAGAGATTCCTGTTGAGATGTCGTCCGCGTAGACTTCGGCCGGCAGGGTGGTTGAGTTCGTCACGG
>CM039139.1:5202235-5273984 GCA_022036555.1 Microstegium vimineum | reverse complement strand
ACCATCGGCGGCGGCTGTTGGGTTAATCCTGCTGTGTCGATCAGTTTGTCTCGACGGGAGCAGGCGCCAAAGTCTTTCAAGTTTGAATAAGGCGACTGAAGCAGGAACCGGCAGTTCAGGCGGTGACCATGCCCACGTCGTGTCTGTGTCGTGTGTGTGTGCCTGAGAGCACTTTGTATCGGGTCTTACCTGCAGTTGCTTAGGAGTTATGATGTATACTCGCTGCTAGTATAAGTAGCTTGTAGAGGCTCCGCGTGTGTGTATCGCAACTGCTCCATCTTGTAATGTGCCGTGAAAACACATCTGAGAAAATCAGCTCTGTCTTCTGACAGTTCCATCCCAGTTCTTCTCTGTTCTTGATTTCTTGCGGTTGATTCTGATTGTTTTAGGATTAGCCACTGAAAATTGTGCGTGTATCTGTGATCTCGATCCTACATTTGGTATCAGAGACAGGTTGATTGCGCGCACAAAGTAGTTTCGTAGGATTCATCTATGGGTGACCGGACCGCCGGGGGAACCGGCGGTGGCAGTGATCGGGATCGGATCCATTATCCCGTGCTAACCACCACCAACTATACCAGTTGGAGCATCCGGCTACAGGCGATTATGGAGGATCAAGGCGTTTGGGAGATTGTTGAGCCACCAGAAGGTACGTCGGAGCAGGGTGCAACGGCGGCGGCGGCGGCGAAGGCGAAGGACAAGAAGGTGCGGGCGCACCTGCTCCAGTGCCCTCCGGATGATCTCTTGATGCAAGTCGCCAGCAAGAAATCGGGGAAGGAAGTTTGGGATTGTTTGAAGGCCAGATTCGTCGGTGCTGAACGCGTCAAGGAGGCAAGGTTGCGAACTCTGAAGAATGAGTTTGATGCGCTACGGATGAAGGAAGACGAAGGCCTGGATGAGTATGCCGGGAAACTGACAGGGGTGTCGGTGAGGTATGCAAGTCTCGGAGGAACTCTTGATGACGTTTCCATGGTCCAAAAATTGTTTGACACCGTGCCTGACCGGTTCCTAAATGTGGTCGCCGGTGTTGAGCAATTTTACGATCTGAAGACATTGCCGTTCGAGGAAGCTGTGGGCCGGTTGAAGACGTTCGATGAGCGAACACGACGGAGTGCTGTGAAGGCTTCAGGAGAAGGTCAGGGCCAATTGCTCCTCACTCAGGTCGAGTGGGAGGCACGGCGTAAGAAGAATGGTGATGCTGGTGAGTCCTCGGAGAGAGGAGGTGTTCGTGGAAGAGGACGCGGTCGTGGCGGCGGAGGACGGGGGAGTACGCCGAGTAGAGAAGGCAATGGTGGCAACGTGACAAAAGCCATATACAGTGTTTCAACTGTAAGAACTATGGTCACTATGCTAACCAGTGCAAAGAGGAGAAGAAGGGTGAAGAGGCGCATCATACCCGTGCCGTGGAGACTGAGCCTGCGTTGATGCTTGCGGAAACAGAGGAGCTGAGACCGTTCAAGCACGCGCAGATGGTTTCAGATAAGCAGCAGTGTGCTGTGCATCTGAAACAGGAGGGGATCCAGCCGGAACTCCTTCTTGCCGGAGGAGGAGGTGAAGACACAGGAGATGTGTGGTACCTCGACAACGGAGCAAGCAACCATATGACCGGAGATGTGAAGAAGTTCAAGGAACTGGATCAAACGGTCGCCGGCAAGGTACGGTTCGGAGATGGCTCTACTGTTGCAATTCAGGGAAAAGGTACTGTTTTGTTTCAGTGCAAGTCAGGGGAACAATGGTTGCTGTCTGGGGTGTATTTCATTCCTAAGCTTCGTAGTAACCTAATCAGTCTTGGTCAATTAACTGAATGTTGCTATCGGATTGAGATGGATAATAATGTCTTAGAGGTGTTTGAGAAAAATCCAGCTAGATTGATTATGAGGATTGATAGAACACTGAATAGACTATACAAAATTCAGTTAATGCAAGCTGTTCCAGTATGCTTTCAAGCCAGTGTAGGTGATGAAGCATGGTTGTGGCATGGTCGGTTAGGTCATGTGAATTTTAAATCTCTGAAACAATTGGGTGACAAGAGTATGGCAGGGGGAGTGCCAAAGATCAGTCATCCTGATCAGTTATGCAGAGCATGCTTGGCAGCAAAGCAGGCAAGAGCACCTTTTCCCCATGCAACTCAGTGGAGAGCTAGAAAGGTGTTAGAATTGATTCATGTGGATTTGTGTGGTCCTATAACTCCTTCCACAGCTGGTGGGAATAAGTACTTCATGTTGTTAATTGATGACAGTACTAGGTGGAGCTATAGTTACACACTGAAAACTAAAGATCAAGCTTTGGAAGCATTCTGCAAATATAAGGCTGAAGTTGAAAACATCACTGGTGAAAAGATTAAAGTGCTTCGTTCAAATAGAGGCGGAGAATTCCTGTCTGGTGTGTTTAAGGATGTGTGTGACTCTGCTGGAATACAGAGGCATCTCACTGCACCTTATACTCCACAACAGAATGGGGTGGTTGAAAGGAAGAACAGGACAGTCATGGAGATGGCAAGGTCACTGCTCAAGAGTATGAATTTGCCAGGGAAATTTTGGGGAGAGGCAGTCAGGCACTCAGTTTATTTACTGAATAGACTGCCAACAAAAGCTCTGGTAGACAAAACCCCATTTGAAGAATGGAAGGGAATGAAGCCACATCTAGGACATTTAAAAGTGTTTGGATGCTTGGCTCATGTAAAGTCAGTAGGACCTCATCTGAAAAAGCTAGAGGACAGGAGTCATCCCATGATCTACTTGGGTGTAGAGGAAGGGAGTAAAGCACATAGGTTGTTTGATCCAAAACAACAGAAATTAGTCATCAGTCGTGATGTGAAGTTTGAAGAAGCAGTGAGTTGGGACTGGTCTGCAGGAGCAGATGCAGTAGAGCCCATGGAATTTGTGGTGATGGATGATGTAAATGTACTTGAAAATGTGCAGGATGGAGCAAGACAGATACAGGCAGTATCTGAAGATAGTTCATCCAGACAGCGGCCACGAACGTGAACGTCTCCGCGTCGATCTGTCCCTTGGTCGTGGAGTTGTCAGCGTAGCCGTAGGTGTAGACGCACGGCGACTTCGTCGTCGTCTGGTTACCGCGGCAGGAGAGCTCCTGGAACGTGGAGGAGAGGGAGGGGTCGAAGTACGGCAGCGCCTGGCGGAAGCAGGAGGCGCAGGGCCGGCACTGCGTCCACGTGAGGTCGCTGCCCGTGTCCAGCGTCAGCTGCACGGGCTGCGGCGGCGTCCCGATGCCCAGGTGCACCAGGTACTCCGTGCTGGGGTCGCTGCCGTTGCGCTGCCCCGGGGTCACCGGGGCTGATGAGGAGCTGCTGCCGGCGAGGAACCGTGCGGCGCGTGCCTTGCTGCGCCGCGTCATGCGCTGCAGCAGCTCCCGGCGGGTCAGGCCGCGCCCGGCATCGGTGTGGATCACCTGCGTCCTGACCGCTGAAGCGGTGGCGGCATGGCAAGAGATGGCCATCGCTGCAACTGCAAGCAGCGCGAGCAGGACGGCTAGCTGCTTATGCATGCTTACGTCGTGGGAAACGCAGCTTTGCTAGCGATCGCCTTAAGTTAAGCATGTAATGATATATGTGTTAATCTCCGTGTGACAGGCCCTGTATATATACAATCTCTGTGTGAAATGGAAGCAAGGAACAATTCTGCGCGCGTGTACATGTAATTGCGTGCGTCCACACGGACTCGATTTGATGATACAGTATACATTACTACCATTAACTACTCTCTATGACTCTGTCATGCTGCAGAACCCACTCGACGCACAATTATCTGAAAAGCTCGCCAAATGGTGATGAACTGTGCAGCAGGACAAGAAAACTAACGGGAAAGGGATTACAGGCGGGAGAAATAATGAGGGCTGGAGCCGTTGAGGACGAGGTCCGACGACTGACTTGACGAGGAATTAGAGGCTGACTTCACTTCATATTACATATATAAGCATTTCATTCACTCGTAGATCATGATTGCTGGAAGAAATATATTATAACTGAACGTAAACATCATCGTCTTGTAATAAGACCTTTTTCTTTCTGATGGCGCGTAGATCCAACTTGTTCGTCCTATATGGCTATATGGAGTCAACACCCGGAGATGCACGGAAGCTTCTAATAACTCGGTCTTTTTATGTTGAGCATAGATGAATTTTAGTTTCCCCCACCTCCGCTGGTCACCGAATTTTAGATAGTGTTTGGCTAGGCTAAGGTAATGCAAACGTAAAGGGAATGGAAAACCGGTGGGTAACGTAAATTATGTAAGCCATTACTTAATTTGTTTGTTTGGTGTTTGTAACGGTAACAGACCAAACACACGAACCGCAAACCTATCAAAAAGCAGAACCATTAATAACTGAGCATAAGCCTCCACTGACGCATGCATGCCACACCTTTAATAACTAAGCAAGCTCAACCTGGACGTTCGGTAAATAATACCGAACCGATCGGTTAGGTTCTTCGATACCTCATCTAATTTGGTTCCTGAAAAACGGGTACCGTTCGGTTCCTAAAAAAACTCGGTACCGAGGAAATTCGGTATCGGTACTTTCGGTTCGGTTCCAGTATTTACCGAATAGTACCGAATTGATCACAAAGATATGAAATAACATGTTCAAAAACTAATTTTGATATGATTTCGAAAGAATAGTAGTGCAAAATACATATAAAAATAAAAGTCCACAAAAGTATAAGAGTGAGAACAAAAAATATATAATATAATAGTTTATAATAGTACAATCAATAATATAATAACACTCAATCTCATTAATTTCAGATAAATTCGGGTAAATTCAGTTCCTGAAAACTTGGAACTGAATAGAGAACCGAATATTTCGGTTTCAGTATTTTCGGTTCGGTTCTCGATATTTCATGCATAGGCTGAAAGCAAGCAACTCACGAGCCGATGCGTTGCTCCCGCTGCCGGTTTGATTCGATCCCGCAGAAAGTGGGCGTTATCGGATTTGCACTGGACCGTAATCGGATTCCACCGTATCTGTTTACGGTGCACCTGAACCAAACGAAAACAAACGGCCTCCTACATCGATGTACATCTCCAACAGTTTGTCAAAATTTATTTGGTAAATATCGTGATTTGACAACTTATTAAAATATATAGCAAGTAAAAAAATAAACTCTCTCCAACAGTTTAGTATAATTGTTTGCCAAATCTTTGACAAACTTGCATCAAGAACCCTAAAGGTGAAATAAAATTAGTTTTATGTCCTTCCACCTCTGGCAAACTTGTATTAGAAACCCTGAGAGCGAAACAAAACTATTATGTGCCTTTCCACCTCTACGTTTGTGGACGATGCGCGCTGGTTTACGCGCGCGCATATATGCGCGTGGAGGGGGGAGATTTTCCAAGTTGCTAAAATTTGGCAAGTTAGATGTCAAACTGTTGGAGGAGTGATTTTTCTAGTTTTGCCAAAAAATAAAGGATAGCAAGTGCTGTCGGAGATGCTCATCGGGTTGCGTTACAAAAACTCGAACCAAACGCTTCCTAGTGTGATGAAAATATGAAGATCGGTAAGCTTTTATTTTATTAGTAGGTAGAGGAATATATAAGCTCTACAAATCTACCTATGATTTTTTTATAAAATTTTACAAATTTTATTTCATAAGACTTTGCATATATTGTGGCTAACTGTTTGCCATTAAATCACCAAAACCCTCTAGGAGCCCATGTGCATGTTTGGGTCCCACAGAACTCCACAAGCTTTGTGCTCGCCGATGATGTATAGCCGTCTAGGAGGCTTTAGCTTTAGTGATGTGTATATCATAATTGCAGATGTGTATATCCGACACACATCATCCACTACAAATGTGGAGACGGTAAAGTATATTGGGATAAATGTGATAGATTATGATCATTTATAATATCAGCCCCCGCTTGTCTCTAAGGAGACTATTTACCCTCTAAGCAATTGGCAACGTACTCCTATAAAACTCATCTATAAGGTTAGCAATACAACACTAATTTTATTCTCCAAGCTTTCAATGTATCCTACTTTAATGGACTGCGAAAGGACACGTTTTTTTTTTCCAATTTTGGTACTCTATAGGAAAATTTTATATGCACCCCAACGTCGTTTTATCAGTCATTCACATAGGATGGAGGCAACTATCCTGTTTTTTCATGTAATTTTTTCGGTGTTTTACAATCCTGGGGGTTTTGTACATCCATTTTTTTTCGAGGATCCCTATGTTTTCTTTTTTCTATCTACGCGTGGTACTGTTCTTACGGAGCCCTAAAGCCTGTTGCACTGAGCAGGAACAAAGGATAACATGTTGCCCACCAGGTCGTAGAGGACGTGGAGGTTCTGTTGCTGGTAGTTGCCGATGATGGTCAGGTCATCGCCGGCGTTGATAGCAAGGCAGGTGACGCTGCCGCCTGCGTCCTCGAACTCAAACATGTAGTTCTCCCTCGGCAGGTCCAGCGTTGCGCCCTCAAAGTGCAACACCAGCTTCGGCATGTCGGGTTCAGCTTCAGCTCGCCGCGGCACCGAGAAGCAGAGCTGCGAGAGCGACGACGACGTCGCGTTGTCCACGGGCAGCCTCACCTGAGCCGTGAACGCGTCGCGCACGAGCTTGTACGCGTCCTGTGGCAGCGTCGTCATGCCGGTGCCCGAGTCAATGATCGTGCCGCCCGTCCCGTCACGCTTCAGCGCGAACGTCGACTCGGGAATCGGCAGCCTCGACGACCCGACGGTGATGCCCTTTAGTGACAGGTAGTATGCTCTCAGAGTCATCAGAGACGAAAAGTTCTGGACCAGAGGAGTGGACTGGACTCTGCCGCCGCTGCTGGCGTCGCTGTAAAGGTTGGCCGGAAGGCCGAGCAGGACAGAGCTGGGCTCCGACCCGGTTATGGCGGTGAAACAGTGGGAGAAGTTGTCCACTTTCAGCTGCGACGGCAGGGACAGCGCGCCGCGCCCGAACCCGGCGATGCCGGTCTCGTTGGACGTGAAGATTCCGTTGTTGAAGAGGCCGCAGCCGAAGGCCAGGTCGGGTACGGAGGAGGCCTGGCTGGCGCCACCGGCGGCCACGAACGTGAAGGTGTCAGCGTCGAGGTGGCCGGTGGTTATGGAGTCGTCGGCGTATGCGTAGACGTAGACGCAGGTTTGGTTTCCCCAGTTGTGCTTCCCGCAGGACGACCAGGTGAGGTTGTCGCACATGGGCGAGCTGCAGGGGAGCACGCCGAACGTGGAGGAGTTGGACGGGTCGAACGGCGCGAGCGCCCGGCTGAAGCAGACGGGGCACGGCCGGCACTGCGTCCAGACGAGGTCGCTGCCGGTGTCGAGGATCAGCTGCACGGGCTGCGGCGGCGTGCCGATGGCAAGGTGCACCAGGTACTCCGTGTCGGGGACGCCGTTGGTGTACGGTCCCGGGTCTACGCGGGCGCTCGTGGCGCGCCCCGAGGCCGAGAGCAGCCGCGCGGCGCGGGCCTTGCTGCGCGCGGCCATGCGGTGCAGCAGCTCGCGGCGGGTGAGGCTGCGGCCGCCGTCCGCGTGGTGGGCGTGCAGCTTCAGTGCTGCCGCGTCGCAGCAAGAGAAGGTCAGAGCAAGCAACGGCAGCCAGAGAACTATCTTTTTGAACGAGAGCAGGAGAGCTATCTTCTGAAGCTGCTTCATCTGCACTTGGTTCAGTTCCATCGAGCATACTAAGTGTTATCTGCAGGTTTTTGGAACAGAGGTGGAGGCTTGTATATAAAACATTTTGTACTTGCACTATTTGAGCTGTGTTTCGCAACTTGTGTAAGAAAAAACAAAGAAATTGATGTCGTACAGATATACCATTTTCCTTATTCTACTTTCCAACCCACAGGTACGGTCTTTCACGCGTACAACTCTTGTTGCTTACGTGCTATTTCTGTCGTCGATGGTCATTCCTCCTGTATATGCTTTGTCAAAAGATGTACGTCGTGAAAAGGATAGGGTAATAATAGAAACACAGAACGCAGACCATTCTTCCTACCACTTGATAGAAGCAGAATGGAAAGGAACAGGAATAGACTCGGGAGTTGGTGGAACCTTAATGCAGAAGAACATGGAAATTGCCGATTAACAACGTGGAGCTATAGCTCACTGGCTCATCTAATCTAAAGTACATCAGTTTACAAAAGTCCCACAGGTTGGTCTCATTCCAGTTGCTGCCATCCTTGGAACTATAGCAACAATGTGCCAATGCTCCAAAACGTCATGTCATAGCCGATGCTTGACTCTCATTTAAACCACATTGTGTCGATGCCCCAAAATTAATAAACAAATACTACTTTATTCTCTCCTCTCATAACTCTTGTTAGATCTTCATCTCACTTACAAGCGGGACCACATATGCCTTTTCAAAGCAAGCATCGGTGCATCTATTTTCCTCGATGCTAAAGTTTTCGATGCCAGAAATCTCACTCGCAGTGGGCAAGCACCGATGCTGAGATGAAAAAACTAGTTTCAAGCATCGGTATTTCACTACGCTGTGGGTAGTCACTCATAATCAAACTTGAGCAAATATTCTTATGCTGGTTACAGTTAACAGTTGGAATTTACTTCAGTTCAGATCATTTTTTTAAGGGAGAATAACAGTTCGATTTTTTTTTTCATTTCAAGTCGATCTTCAAATAGTAACAGTTATAACTCCAACTATGTTATCGGATCGGTGTACTTTTAGATTCATGAACAAGGACTATGGATGTTGCAGATATTACAAAGCTATGCCTCATTCTTTAAATTGGTACCTGCAATTCATGAGTCAGCATCATTATTTCAGTTTTGACAAATCTGGTGCAAATTATTCTGAAACAAATACCTTGCCAAAGTAACTAACTAGTTTCACCCGAAAACATATACACTCTCTTTTTTTTCTGAAACTTTCTATATTTACATACAATACAAGGAATAATTATAGGACTGGTAAATACTGTCGTAAAATATTGATGTCCACAGACCACAGATACAAATGAACACGGTAACATTTTAAGGAAAAAAGGTTGTTGCTTTACCTTGGTCCACTGCTGGCAGTAGAATTATGTTCCAAGAAATGTAAGTGAATTTCCATACTTGATCTCCACAAGTAATTATCTAATCTGACCAGTGACAACCTGAACATAAAAGCACAATGTGCAGTCGTTGAGATCCCACAGCACACTAGTGTACCCCATCTCTGTCGTTTTGTGAATTGTGACTATTCGCCAAATTTGGTGAGGTGCTTTAAGATGAAATGCTGAATGCTGCTAGTCAATGTTTCACATCCATGATTCCGAGCATCATACTAGGTACTAGTATCTGCAGAGTTGAAGTGTAATGTGAAATTAAAAACATGAATCTAAATGAGTGCACAAATTTTCCAAATGAAATATGAAATTTAAGTAGATATCATATAACAGTAATCTTCACCTCATAGCTTTCTCCGCCAGACTGTATCAACTCAAAAGATAAATTGTTCATGTTGAAATCAGAGGCTCTGCATTACAATAGAATTCACAGTTGACCATGTGCTGATCCTGGATGTACCTCATCTTCAGTGGAAATAACATCCTGAATGTGTTTCCTATAACTATAATAGATTAATATATTACTAAACAGCTTACAAGGTACAATGAGGCCTTTTTATGGATGAAATTAATAAGGAAGCATGTATTGTAGCCAATTTAATTAATGATTTGGAAAAGTAAGGGTGACTGTCTTGAGTGAGATTTTCCACTCAAAAAAAAAAAAATACGAGACTTACCAAATGAAAGGGTCATCAAAGCGATGATGTGAAGCAAGGAATTTACTACAGCATTCACCTCACCAATAATCCCTGCATGAACAAAACCCATCTTTGAAATGATGGAACCGATTTGCATCTCTCAGTATGATTTCTCGAGATGTTATCTTAGCGATCAACTTTATTGTAGAGTGGCAATCACCACAAACTCTGAGATTTTTCATGACACGAATGGGCAATTCTTCTGGGATTTTCAATAGTCCATATGCCACAGCCTGCCTCTCACTGTGATACCGTAGGCTATGAGTTTTTTGCTCATCATCTATATCATGAAGCACAAAACTTCCATCAGCTGAGTATCCAGATTCCATCAACAACCCATCTAACTTCTCCAGCATTTTAAGGATAATAGCATGCTCTGGATGTGCTAATACATCACCCGATGTGAAGAGATGCACCCTCTTGTCGTATTCTATCCAACTACATGTTTGGACACCGGAAAATCCGCCACGGGCGGCTTCTCGCGTGGGAAAAGATGCTGGCGTGCCAGTGTAGCAAGTATATAAAAATAAAGAGAGGAACAAGTATTTTATTAATCATCATGAATTAATAACTATAAGTTCCTAAATAGAACGCGCTCCATAGCCTGCTGGTGGCGATCTAACTTGGATGATTGTGGTCTTCATGGTTCCTGGGGTCTCGAAAAGCTCTCAGTTAATTACCTCTGTGACTAGTTCACAGAGCACCTCCGATTCTGCTGCTGTGGTTGTCGTCTTCAATCTTCGCTTCACGTCTCCATGCATGTGTGTTGGTGTAGATGCGGGTGGCGTCGGTGTGATGGCCTCGTCGGTCCATGTGCCGGTCAGTGGAGCTGGGGAAATCAGTTACGCCCGCCTGTGTTGTTCGCCTCGTCGGTGTCGAACGACACGTGGTGTGGTGTTGTTGTAGACCATGGGCGGAGCCATGTAGATGCATGGGTATTCCCAGGAATACCCAGCTTATATGCCAAAAAAAATACTTATACATCAATTATACATATATGTATATTTTATAGTGGGTTTTGTTCGCCGCGTTCGGCTAATTGTTTCGGCAATTGATAAGCTGATACTGTTTTTGGTTATTTTGCTGTGAGAGAAGATTATTGTACCATGCTCATAAACAGGGCTGGTAAGCCAAACGTACAAAATGATTATCTATTTCTCAAGTTAAAACGTCACTCACATCCGATGTATACGTATCCACTCTCATGGCCCATCTCAAAGCACCTACCTAATGACCCAAGAAAGCAGGAGCGTGAACCGATTCCAACCCAATTAATCCCTAAGATTTTGAGATGGTTCAGTAGTAGTTAGTACATACTCCCTCAGTCTCATTAAAAATATTATTTTTGACTTTTAGATTTCTCGTTTGATCATTCATATTATTCAAAAAATTTATACAAATAATAAAATAAATAAAACACATTATGAAAGTATATCTAATAATAAAATAAGTTAAAATAAAATAAATAAAATTACACAAAAATTTGAATAAGAAGAACAACTAAACAAAAAAATCTTGAATTTTAAAATGACACTTTCAATGAGAGGGAATGAGCAACTGTTAGCATGAGTGAGTGGATGATGCTGTGACGTGGTATGGTTATCACCTTAATTTAGGATTATTTCTAGTATGATTATCACAAGTTTTCAATTAATACTAGTGTGTATATCTTTCTTGTTATAGATCTTAGAGTAAGTAGAATGAAGAAAAAAAAATGATAAAGACAATTGGTTAGGCTTGCTAGTACTTCTCAACATCAGACAAGAATCTGTCTTCTACACAAAAACCACTTCTCATCAATTTTTATATCTTGTATTTTCCCTTTATTCTATGGGTATCTTAGATTTGAGCAATTTATGTCCTTAGTTATTGGTGTCGTCGTGAACTATTTTACATTGCTTTTTGAATTGAACTTTTTTTTCTTAGCATCCGGGAATACCCAACTTTGAAATCCTGATTCCGCCACTGTTGTAGACTTGCATGATTGGTGTAGCTTAGACTACTTCGGACTTCCCGACAGTATTGTCGTGGTACGATGTAGAGCTTGATCACGTAGAGTTGTTGATGTAGTTGAAGAAGGCCTCGTCCGCCTGTAAGTCGATGTAGCGCAGCTAGACTGTTAGCTTCGTCTGGGCGCTCGCGCACGTCACTGGTGTCAAACGGTGCGGTGTGGTGGTATTTATCTTGGCAGCTTCACCTAGAACATATTAAAATAAATAATTTATATTAGATTAGTAGCCAAACGCTCCAAGCCAGGCTCCCTTGCGCTCGCGATTAGCTGCTTCACGACGGGTATGTTGAACTGGCCGTGTGTACGCGCATATGTATATGCACAAGTTCGGCGTGGTTGTTCGTGGTAATTAGCTTGTTCGTGCGGGGCAGAACAAAACGCCATGCACTGATGATTGCCTCGTCTCCTCCCGGGAAGCACCAGCCCAAGGAGCTGCTAGCTAACTTCTTAGAAAGCCAGCCTGAACTCCTTGATCATCAAGTCGACGTAGAAGCGATGGTCACCAGTTGGTAGCTAGCTCGACAAACTAGCCTCCTCCTGGACCGTCCATCAGTCGGGTGTCTCCACCAGCTTGGGGCGCGGTTGTTCGGCATGACGCGCAGGAAGGCGGGGCATCGTCGGCTAGCGAACTCCTTGTGTCGGTGCGCGGCGTGACACGCAGGAAGGCAGGGTATCATAGGCTAGCGAGCTCCTTGTGTCGGTGCGTGGCGTGACGCGCAAGAAGGCAGGGCATCATCGGCTGGCGAGCTCCTTGTGTCATTGTAACACTTCTGGTGTTAATCACTTAATTAAAACTTAATCATGCCATCATATGCATTAAGCATCATTCTTTTGGTTGAAAACCTGACTAAGCATTGAACTAAAATGAGTTTACTTGTTTATGTTTGATCAATAGTATGAATACAGGTAATCTTTTCAAATTCCAAATTTTAAATTGAATCTAAACCCTAATTTCCAAAGGGGGTGGATTAAACCCTAAATATGATTTTAAAAATCTAAAAAGAATTTACATATGGTTGTTTAAGCAAAGTTGTAGATCTCTGTTTGAATTGCAATTGTTGTGTTGACAGTTTTTCAAGTGTTATTCAAGTTTTTAGAGTAATTGAAAAGGGGTAAACCGTTTAAAAAGGGTTTTCAAATTTCAAAAATGCACTTTCATTTCTAAGCCGAATTTGAAAAAGTGAGTATTGACAAAAGTGTAGAACATGAAATTTTGAGCAACTTTGGTATTCAAAGTTTTTCATGAAAACCCCTGGAAACTTGAGCATTTTACAAAACAGTCCCAGGGGCAGTTTAGGCATTTCATCGAGCACTTGCATGGTGACGTGAAGCTCGACGTAGACACCTGTCCGACCAGCTGCCGACGCCACCGCGCGACTCCTGGCCTCGACGCACGTCCTGTCGCGTGCGTAGCAACGCCACGGTCCCGTTGCCGTCTTCAAAACGGGACGCCGTCCACCCTTTGCCTCTCTTTCCTCGCCCACACTCAGCTCTGCTCACGCCGCCGCGAGCTCACTTCGCGTCGACGAGCCCATCCAAGCTCGTTAGTCACTGCCAATCCACCAAACCACCGCTGACGGGTTTGCTTTGACCTTGCGCACCTCCCGCACAAGTCGGTTGAAGACGTCGAGCCCCCATTCGCCCGGCGCGACTTCATCTTCTTCGGCTCCGGCGGAAGCGTCGCCGCTCTGGTTCGCGGTCAACCCAGCTATCCAGGAGCCACATTGATTTTTGATCCTTTGTTTATTGTTCTTCATTCGTCGCTGATCCTCGTCGGCCTCGTCTTCTCTTCTTTGGTGCTCTGCTGCTCCGGGAACGTTGATCTTGCCATCAGTTCACACACCCGTCGGCACTGTCTCCGTCGACAACTTCTTCTTCTTCCTCTCTGTCCAAGTTAGCGAGAGCCTCGCAACCAGGGTGAGCTCCTGATACTTGTAGGGTAGATGGTTGATGCCAATTTTGGCCGGTTGATTGCCCTCGTTTGCTCCGACGTGTTTTGCGCCGCCACGTCGGTGCTCACCGCCGTGAGAGCTCGGTGGTCGTCTTTTTCTTCGATTGATGGGTGCACTAGCTTCGTCTAGCCTTGATTAGTCTTGTTTGGGTGTTGAATGTTCGAGCGCATGCGTGTGTTGGCCGGCGCATGTCGCACGGATCTCCGCCGTCTGCCATGGTCGACGGCGAGGTCGCTGCGTTAGGTTTTAGCCTCGTTTCTGTTGTGCTTCGTGTTCGCGTGATCTTCCTGAGTCGATTGCGATGCTTGGTCGAATCAGTTCTGGTCTATGCTCGCCGGCGTGCGTGTGACCGAGCTCGAGTCGCCGTCATCGTCGCCGGTGAGGCTGATGCGAGGGTCAAGTCGGGTCGTGTCACACCTCGTTGTGTTCAGGGTGAAGTGTTGAATCCAGCGCACGAGTTGGTTGGATCGTTTGGTCGTCGGTGGCGACGCGCCGCCGTGTTTTGAGGTCGCCGGCGCCGCTGCGTCGTTTGGTTGCTGGCTGACAGGCTGACCCCACCTGTCGGTCACTGTTAGTTAAGGTTTTCTAATTTCCCTGTTTTGCAGAGTAGTGTCTTTTGTTATTTTTATGTTAAATCTGTGCATGTTTAAATTCTGCAAAAAATTGTGTATGCTCTCTGTGATGTGTAGTATTTAAGAAAAACATAACATGTCCATGTTCAGTACATTTTTAATCATGTAAAAAATACTCAAAATAATTAAGAAATGACTTTTTTATGATTTTTCATGCTCTGTATATTGCTCCAAAAATTCTGGAATTTTTGTGTAACCTTTATACACTGATACCTTGTTGTACAAAAAGTTTGGGAATTTTTGGATGATCTGTTATACATGGCTATTTGTATAATTAATTATAAAATGATTAGTAACCCTAATTAACTTAGGTTTTGTGTGATTTTGGGTTGCTTGAGGTTAATGGTCAATTTTCCAGTGACACACACAAGTTGGACATGCTTGGTGTAATATTGTTTGCTTAGTTCTTTTGGATGTAATTATTAACTTATAAAATTAAGTGAATTAGAGTTTAATTATTTTACTTTATGCTCTAGTTTTACTTTCTTTCATGAAAGGAAGTTGTTCTCAAGGTTTAATCTGTTTTAATCTTCTCTTAAGTGCATGTTTATGTGTTGCAAAGTATCATGTCTATCATTCAAGCATCATCTAAGCATAGCATTTTATCGTGTAGATATCTCGTCAGTTGAGTTGGTTAACCACCCTAGTGAAGGGGGTTTCTCCGTGTTTGAATCTGAGCCCGAGATCGTTTATCCCTCCAACCAAGGCAAGCCCCGGTGTATTCAAACATTCCCTTGTATTTAAAAATGTTTGTTTTAAATACACTTATGGTTATATTATTGTATTATGATATTTTATTAAATTCCTACTTGATGCATAGTTTTATCCTTGTATGAATTGTACCTTTCACCTTGACCTTTGTTTAAAGATGCAAAGTTTTACGAAAATGCTTAGTATGCTTAGATCTTTATAGTAGGTGATTTCCGGTCACCTACGCATAGCATATTGCTCCGACAAGTGGTTATGTTTTTCTGAGAAAGGGATGATGTTGGTGGAAGTAATAATCGGGACCGGGCGGACATGGTGTTTGGGAGCCATCAGGGGTGACTAATGAGCGGGTTCTCTCCGCCTGTGTCATTCGGGATCGTCCGCTGACCTTGATATTGAGCGAGAATTTGGAGTATTGGTCACATACTTTTGGAAGCCGGACTCTGGCTATTCTAGTTTAAGAACGGTTAACCCGCACTGGGAGTGGAGAGATGGCAAGAGTAGTGTGTACCCTCCAAGTTAGCGAACTGGATGGAGGTGTACTATGCTCTCGGATGGCGGAACCCCGGTCTTGGCTAAAGGATCCAGGGAATGGTAGATATATGTGTGCTTAGGTGCTGCATATGTCGTGTGGTAAGGAAGCTCCAGCTGGGATTAATCAATTCGAATCGTCATGCTCCTCGGATATGGAGACTCGACTCTTTTTTCTTCAGCGTAGTATTAAACTTAAACTGGATACTTGTTGAATCCCTTTATGGATGGTTTATTACCCTGTGTCGATCATACATCTAGATCGGTACCTGAGTAATCTTATGAACGAAATAAATGACTTTCAACTCTTTTATAAATGCTCATTTATGATAAATACTTGATTCTTGTAAACAACACCTTGAATCCTATGACTTATATTGTGTTGTCCACCAAATATTTTATTTGTCGGATAAGACTTGTTGAGTACCCCGTACTCAGTGTTTGTTAACCCCTGTTGCAGATGAGGGTCACAGCCCGGTCTGTGTAGCTTCGTGCTGCATGACCGTGGTCACTGTGGATGAGGATGAAGAATAAGTTGTCTATGCTTGACTCTTGAGCAAGAGTACCTTGGTTCTTTGTTTAAACCCTATCACCGCTTGATGTAATAATATCGTATGACACTATGTTATGTTTCAAAACCTATGGTTTGTAATATGACTTTAAATTTCCGCTACTTTGATGTAAATTAAATTATTATATTACTTCTGCAATGTTTGTAATGAGAAGATCCTGTTCGGAAAGAGGTGAATGACCCGCTGCAAAGTGGCGACACCCGACGGACTAATTAAGGTTTGGATCATTTGTTTGAAATTAAGTCGGATGGACTATTAATCCTGACAAGTGAGCCCTATCTTAAGAGGTTCTGTCACAGTCATCATCGGCTAGCGAGCTCCTTGTGACGACGTTGGCGCCGATGAGTCGCGGCCGAGGCGTCCCGCCGGCATCGAGAATACGACGTCCTTGCCAATGGCACCTATGTGCTTTGTGGCGGCTACCTGGATCGTGTCGTCTTCCCGGCACGGTGCATCTTTTGGTTCAGGTGTGGAGCCGTTGTCGACAGCGTCCGGACTCGCCCCTTGCGGTGCGGCGATGTTGATGGTGTAGACAGGAGTGAAGCAGATGTACAAAGGTTGCTCACGGCGTTAATACAGCGCTCCCGTGTCGTCATCGACGGACTGCAAACATGGAGCATCCTTGGTGGCGCGCAAGTCCGCCTCCTCGGTGCGCTTCCAGGCTCAGCTGCACGCCGACGATGTAGCATCTCCCTCCGGCATCGTGCTCGTCCTGTGTTGGGGGCATCACGACGCCTTCTACGATACGGCGTGGTCGTCCGGCGCCTAGAGTGTCTCCTCTGGCTTGGCACAGGCATCCGGCGACGAGGGCGTCTCCTCCGGCTTGGCACAGGCGTCCGACGTCGAGGGCGTCTCCTCCGGCTCGGTCCAGTCGTCTGGCAACAAGGGCGTCTCCTCCAGCTCGATGTGATCCTCCGGCCTCGAGGACGTCTCCTCCAGCTCGATCACTTGTACGTCGATAGATAGTAGTTGGCGCCGTGCCGCAGCGGCCTCGTGTAGATGTAGATGCAAGTCGACTCGTGTGGCGACGGGCGGCTGCAAGTCAACGCGTCCTCGGCTGTTGTGCTGCTGGCATGGCTAGAAAGCTGCCTTGTGTAGATGGTACTGACGACCTTCATCTGCTCGATCGATTTGATCGGCCAGACCTCGACGAGATGCAGAACCTGCTGCATCTTGCTTCGTTGCCGTGCACAGCCGGGACAAGGGTACCATGCGGCTGCCTCGCCGGCGCGTACGTGTGTACGTCTGCCCTCCGTCCTCTGCCTAGCTTCCTCTCGGCTTCACGTCGTAGAATCGCAGCCTCCTTCCCGGCGCTCCATGGTTGTGGCTGCCTGGCGGCACGTACGTGCGTCGACGATGAAGAAAGCTAGCCGCGCGCCCTCCTCTTCTGGATGCCGATCGTCCTCTGCTGCACTGCCACCGTCGTATGGAGCTTCTGGCTTGGTCATCTGATCGGCCGGGCATCCCTGTTGCGACTCGCCGTTCGTCGCTCAGCGCAGCCCCGACGGCCGCCTAGCGTGCGTGAACCTGTGTTGGCTTGCTGCGTGGACGTGTGGGCAAGCAGATTTGGCAGAGGCGTGTCGTGTGCGTCGTGGAAGTGCGAGCGTTGGCGTCCTGTCCGGAGCGGCAAGGGCGGCGTGCAGCCATCTCCCGTGCTCGCTCGGCGGCACAGATCAACTGCGTGGGGCAGCCGGCGTCATGTGAAGCAAGCTGCCTCCATCGTCATGTGAAGTTGCCTCCGTCTAGATGGGGCGCCTGCTAGATGCCATCGTCATTAGCCGAAGAGCAGCCTGGCGGTGCTCCCTCTCCTCCCGAACAGAAGCCTGGCGGCTCTAATTGCTGTTTAGATGCCGATCCCCCCCTTTCGTGAGAGCTTTGAGCCCTTTATATAGGCACAGCAGATATGGCGCCGGACCCCTGGCCGCATGCACGCGCCGCCTGGACTCTGTTAGCGTGAGCGAGATATCCGGAGCCGCCTCCTTTCTTATGGGCTGGGCTATCTTCTCCTTTCGAATCTCGGGTCCAAGCTCGGGCACCCGGTAGTGCCACGTCCCCCGCTAACCCAAGAACCGTTCGATCCGGCAGGCAAACAACCTCGCTCGTCCGATGCTGGAGCGGTTCGGGTCTTTGCCCGCTTCTACTCCTATCGGATGGCTCGCGAAGTTTCTTGGTTTCTTGGGAAAAGGCTCCCTCGTGCGGAGAGCGGGCAGCAGTGTCGGCCCTTCTCCGGTGCTCGGCGCTCCTCTCCTCGCCGCGGCAGCGGCGCCGCCCTGCCTACGCCATCCAGTGGCGGCACAACGCGGTTCGCAATGCTCCCTCCATCGGCCGAGCGCTCCCGCACTGTGCCACCGTTGCCGGGCCGCGGCCCCGCAGAAATGCTGACCCGCCGCCGTTCGCGCTGTGCTTCGGTCCCGCACGAGACAGCCTCCGGTGCTCGTGCGGCCTCCGTCGGGTGCGACGCCACCATCGCTGGCCCGCCTCCATCCGTCTCGGCCGCGTCGGTGCGGCCCAGCAACACCGGCACCTTCGCCCCGCGCCCTCCTTCAGCGGCACCACTACTCAACGGTCGGCCCTGGTGGCGGATCTGGTCGGCGTGCCGCGGCTCCGCTCCGCGGCTAGCCTTGGCGGCATCTGGCCTGTGTGACGGTGGCACATCGCATCTTCTTCTCCCCAGCGGTGGCTGCGCTCCGACCGACCCTAGCAGCGACGGTCATGCTGCAAGTTTCCTGTCGCTCGCGAATGCTTTTCACCGCCCGCCGGCTTCGTCCCAGCTGATGTTTCATGGTGTTCGTTCCCAACCTGGAGTGCCTGCGTCGTCCATCTGTAGCGGTGAGCCAGAGGCCACGAAACCACTCGCCTGATTCGTCATCTCCTTCCTTCTAATGGTTTCTTTGTGATGGGTTTCCTTTCGCTTCAATAATTAAAAGCTAATGAGAGCCCAAATTTTCCACCTTCGATGTGAAGTGGAAACACCATGCGAGATGCAGTCGTGCTGACAACATGCGTGACAATATGTGTTGGCCAATCATCAAGACCATCAAAAATATGTGTGGCATAGATGATTGTTGCACCTCTTTCCTCACATTCCTTTTTAAGATATGTTAACAGATTTGATCTTGCCAGAACATCAAGATCAACTGTGATCTCATCAAGGAGGAGAACCTGCATGTCGTCTTTTTTTCATTATTAACATCATGGTGTGGATGATAGCGTTTATTCCTTTGATGACATGGAAAAGGAAAAGAAACCTTGAATGCCTTAAGAAGTCCCATGCAAATCTGGACACGTCTCCTCTGACCATCTGATGCTTTGTGCATGCGCCAGGTGAGGTCAACATCTAAAATCTGAAACATGGTAGAAGGTAGTTGAACAAAACAAGCTTTTATTGCAAACCATGGGCACAGTTGACTTGGATAAAGTATAGGTTTAATGAAGCCAATTCAAATTACCAATAACACATCATCCACAGAATTCAAGGCTTGCAAACTAAGTTTATCCAAAATCTATTTGGGATCAACCGCTAAGGATAGTAATTATCAATGAAATAGTAGTGCAATATCTTTTAACATTAACACTTAATTACATTCAGCATATATAACTTAGTTTCCTAGGTTTATAAGTAAAGGTAGCATGAATATTAAAAGATCTCTTCTGTTGCTTTCCCATGGAACAATGACAGAATTTGCATTTACAATGGGTGTTCCCAATCCCCAAAGCCCTTGCAGTTACATCAGAAGTATGAACTTATACATCATGCATTCATGCCATGAGAAAAGATTGGTGCTTACTGAATATAATATAGGTTAGCTTCCTTAAATAGTACGCCCTTTATAGGAAGACACTTGCATACTTCAATTAAGTGTTGAACCCAAAATGACAAGCATTTGAAACAAAAACTAATATACAAATCCAAGGGCTGTACTCTATTTATAATATCCAAGGGCTCAACGGAAAGCATCCATGCATTATAGCCGTTGCTTCCTACTTTCATGGTATCACGAGTTTAGGTATTTCCTAAACCCTAAGGCTCCCGCCGCCTCCAGGGATATCAGTCTCTGTCGGGGGCAAGCTCTCGGTTTTGGCTGCGGATTTGATTGATTCGCCACCTAGCATCGTCAAGCAGCAGCAGATCAAAGAAAGAGCACTTAACATGGCGGTCACACCATCCCGTCAGGCTCACGTCCCACCATGTGTTCTTCTACGTGAGCCCCTCTCCAATCTCCTCGACCATATTCAATCTCCCTCGTCATGAGACACCAGGCTGCTGCACTACCCTGCCAAGTTGCTGCGTCGATTGCACCGCCAGGTTGTACCCGCCAGGTTATGCTTTCTATGTTGTGCACCACCAAGTTGTCCCCGATCTACCCCGCCGCCAACAATTCGCCACCCACCAGGCCATCCCATGCTGTGGAGGCGAGGACGCCACGCTGTGGCAGACGCCAGGCCATCGAGCCACCACTGGCTACCAGTCGTCTTCTGTCCCCTCTATGTATCCTTTGTTGACCATGAGTGCACCATGGTGGGAGAAAGAGAGAAGGGGGGATCTAGCTATGGGTACCTGAATAGACGGAGATGTTCTCTACTGCTGCTTGTGTTGCCCTATTTTCCAATCCATCAACGCTCGTTTGTTGAATCTCCCAAGGATGAGGTTGTCGTTTTGTGCCTTCCCAAGCAATGACATTGCTCGTGGTCAAGCTATCATCATAGTAGCTGATCCCATCATGCTCGCTCTCGGTCTGAGCCTGTACCAACAGTTGCCACCTCCTGGACATTGTTGCCAATGTTTCAGATGGATGACATGTGAGCCTTTGTCGATATGTTCATCCACATGAGCTGCTTGTCAGTTTCTACTCTAGTCGCAGCATCTGCATTGGGATGTTAGTCTTTGGCTTCTTCTCCAGTTTGACCGTCCACGATGCTCCCACTATGAATTGGGGGGAAGGGAGGCGTTGCAACATATTTGGTAGTTAGGGATATTGTAATACCGTATTGCCATATGTACTAGTGAGATATCTTGCCCCCATGTCTTGTACTCTGTTTAAGGGACTGTTTGGTTGGTGTCGTAGTTTGTCACACCAAACCTTAGGAAAACTGTGGCTGTTACAGGAAGTGTGGTGAGCAAAGTCGAAGCCACACTTGTTGCAAAGTTTGGCAAGAAAATGTGTTTAACGTGTGAAACATGGTGCTAAGAAAGTGTGGCATGCTATAATTATGGCAGTGAACCAAACAACTACCTTAAAACTGTGGCATGGCACGTTGTGGTCATGAACCAAACAAACCCTACACAGCCCAAGGGCTCAACACAATACACCCATGCATTATACCCAATCCTTCTTGCTTCCAAATTCTAGCGAAACACCCCAATTAGCCCTTCTCTTTTAGAACATCCAAACAGGCCCTAAAAATATTGTTTGTCGGTTGGTGCTGCCCAGTGAAAAAATGTGACCAACTCTGGCCCAAGCAACAAGGGATTCCCAATTACGGGGAAACATTTGTGGAAGCAAATCATCCAAAATAACAGAAGTCGAATCTCACAGCAAATAACCATTGTACATACTAAACATTTTAGACTGCATAAACATATAATTCATTGGAGAAAGAGCTGGTCAATAGCTAGAAATAATATTTACTGTCATAAAACTGTGTGAAACATTATCAATCTAGAAGTGCAGTTTTCTAAAAACCTTTATCTGAGAACTAGCAAGCACGCTACTCCATGAAAAGAATGAGCATATATCCATGAATTCTTTACAGGTTTTGAGAGTTAACCTGCCTTGATAAGCTCATCTCGCCTCTTTGGATCAACACCAGCAACACCGAAAATCATCTTCTCTGCCGATATATCCATCTGAATGTTCACCTGATAGCCAGCAAAGGCCACGTCGCGTCTCCACTGCACCACAATTAACACAAAGATTAGATTCGACAGGAATCTCCGACGGCAAAATTGGGCATGCTCATTACATTTCCAACACCGAACAAAGGGACTCTCAGATCGCTATCTCACCTCACCGCCGAGATAGCAGAGGTCGCCGGAGGAGGTGAGCGCCGTGTCGTGGAAGGCGGACCTTCCCAGGACCCGCACCATGCTCGGATCCACCATGTGCTTCCCGCCTAGTATCTTCAGTATCGTCGTCTTGCCTACCACATGGAAACCGAAGCCGCCACCGCCGCGCTCAATCAACCGCAGAACAGCCGAGAGAAACGAAGGAGAAGGTGGAAAGGCGGGTAGTGGTTGTTACCTGCGCCATTGGAGCCGAGGAGGAGGCATCGTTGGCCGTCGTCGAGGGAGAAGCAGACGTCCTGGATGAGCGGCGCCGCGCCGGGTGGCGGGCGGCCGTCGATGCCCGGGTAGGTGAAGGAGAGGTGGCTGATCTCAACCGTTGGAGCCATCGGAGCTGGGGCCGCTCGCCGCCGTGAGCCCGTGGCCGGAGGTTGGTGGAGAGACGAGGCGTCGTAGCGGGCCAAGCGCGTGTGAAGAGTGAAGAGCCCGACTTGCAGCTAGCGCGAAGAGGCGCGGTAGTTGGGCCGCGTTTAGTGGATGGCCCAGTGCGAGACGTGGCTCCGGATTCAACAGAGGACAGCAGACGGCCACGTCTCGAGGGTCGAGGCTCTCGCACATTCGTTGAAAAAAAAAAAACTCTCGCACACGTTGCGTGGTGGTCTGTGTCACCGACTGCAACTCTGAGAAGACCTTGCCAGGAGTTGCCGATGCTAGTGAAGGGAAGGAGCAGAAGAAAAGAACAAGGAAGCCCAGTTTCCGTATCTTTGGGCCAGAATGGCGTAATTAGACTCATGAGCTAGTTGTCGATTAAGTTGTCACTTTGGCCCTGCTTGGCCCAATGCGAAGGAAGCCCAGAGTGCTCCTTCTTGTACCTGAGGAAAGGGGAGAGAACGGTGAACCTTGTCATTACTCTGAACCGAGCCGAGTTGGCTGCGGTGACGGCGAGCATGGCGGTTGCCGGTGTTCAAGACTAGTTCCACCTAATTATCTAGTTACTTACTCAATCGACTGTAGTTTGGTTACATCTGGTATCAGATCACTACGATCCTGCAGCCATTTTTTTTGTTCCAGTGCATCTTTGAGGTCTTGATCTGACGCTATAATCCCCGACGGCTGGCTCTCCTTGCGATCCGCTCTTGCAGCATCGATTGCAGGGATCCATAGGTCCGTGCCGAGGTCAGCGTGGTCGATCTCATCGATTTACGGAACATCCTGGCCACACATCAGTATTTCACTCAGAGATCCAAGTCCATGGCGACGCCAGAGGAACAGATGGGGCAAATTCTTGCCTTATTGACCGACAACACGAAGGGTGTCAACGAAATCAGGTCAGAGATGCGATCCTTGAAGACCGACATGCTCACTTGGAAGCCCGATGTCGACAATCGTATCCACGAGCTTGAACATGCGGTGCTGGATTTGGGAGAGCGCATCGACAAGGTGCTCCTACTGCCGCAAGCCACCCCCGTCGAGCCGACGGACCACGAGCAAGAGAGTGCGGTCATCGCCTCCCCTTTGCTCGCCAAGGCGCTCCGTGAGGACCACTTCGCCTCACAGGAGGGCAAGATGCCGAGCTCCGCCCATCTGGAGCTTCACCCGCCTCGGGCGGCATCTGGGTCGTTAGACCGCGGCAAGGGATCTACTCACCGGGGGGATGGTTTTGGGGCAGTGTACACCACTGTCCCGAACCAAGCCCCGGTCACAGGTGTGATGCCATTCCAAAGCTCTACTTTAGCTCAATTGGATGACCCTATGCACCGTGATCGGTTCCATTATCACCCTGTTCACCCTCCTATTCCGAACATGGAATTTACTAGCTTTGATGGTTCTAACCCTCGGTTATGGATTCACCGTTGTGAAGCCTTTTTCGATCTTTATAACACAGATCCTGCTAAGTGGGTTAGATATGCTACTATCAGCCTAGTTGGCTCAGCAGCTCTGTGGTTTTAGACTGTTGAAAATACTGTCAAAACTATGACATGTGATACCTTTGTTACCATTGTTTGCAATAGGTTTGATAGAGATGAGCATAATCATTTGCTTAGACAATTTTTCCACATCAAACAAGTCTCATCTGTTACTGAATACATTGATATTGTTCATCAGCTCTTAGCTCATGATCCATCATTTTCATCTACAACTATTACAAATCGTTTTGTTGATGGCCTCAAAAAGGACATCAGAGTTGTTATCATGGTCCATCGACCTCAAGACCTCGATACTGCTAGTTCTTTGGCTTTGTTGCAGGAGGAAGTTGTCCAAGACACTATTGTGAAAAGAGCTGATTCAGGATTCTATTCTAAGAAAAATTCTAATGTCTTCTCTTCACACAATTCCAAGACAGTGGACGATAAAAAGAATGTTGATTCTCATCAACACAAGACTGCTGACGACAAGGTCTCTGCTCTGAAGAAATATAGAAGGTCTAAAGGACTCTGCTTCAAATGTGGCGAGAAATGGAACCCCCAACACACTTGTCCAGCAACAGTTTCTCTGAATGCTATGGAAGAATTGTGGAAGTGTCTCTCTCAGGAAGAAGATGGTAACCAAGAGTTTACTGAGTCAGACTCTAAGGAAGACCTGATGGCTCTGTCCATACAAGCACTCTCTGGTACTGAAGGTTTCAAAACCATTCGTCTCAGAGGTCATTTACAAAACCGAGAAGTATATATGTTAATTGACTTTGGCAGTTCCCATAGCTTCATCAGTGACCATATCGCTTCCACTGTTACTCCTTGGTCCAAGCTGTCCATACCAGTACAAGTTAAAGTAGCCAATGGGGCACTACTTACCTGTACTCATGAGCTCTCAGATCAAATGTGGGGATGTCAAGGGCATACTTTCCACTCTACTTTCAAGATCCTACCACTTCAGGGGTATGATATTGTGTTGGGTATGGACTGGCTCAGTACTCACAACCCTATGCACATTCATTGGCAAGAGAGATGGATTCAGTTCACATCTCACAGTAAGACAGTCAAGCTTCAAGGTATTCTTCCAAAAACCATATTGGGTGCCCCAATTTCTTCCACTCAATTACACTCTATGGAAAGGACAGACTCTGTTCTATACATGATTGAGCTGCAAGAAGGCACACCACCAACAACCAAATCTCAATCTGTTCTGCAAGACATTCCATCTGACTTAGAAACTGTACTTCAAGCCTTTCACTCTGTATTCACACCACCCACCAGTCTACCCCTCACAGAGTTGGGGATCATTCTATACCACTGTTGCCTGGAGCACAACCCTTTTGTCTCAGACCTTATAGGTATAATCCTGCTCAAAAGACAGAAATAAAAACTCAAATCACTGAGATGCTGAACAAGGGATGGATACAAGCCAGTACATAGTACCACCTTGCCAAGGCTAGGGGGCCATGACCACCTTATAAGGGAGAGCATCCCTCTTCCACCAGTCCAGACTTTTGGGAGGAATTGGGGCTCTTGCCTTATAAGTGGGCCATGAGCGCATGAACGTCCGAACCTATGGTGGAGTGTTGGGCTGGGCCTGAGTGGTTGCTAACAAATGGTATCAGAGCCCGGTTTCGCCTTATGGGGGTGGAATGTCAGGGGCGCTACCTTATGGGGGGTGGGATGTCAGGCACCTCAGGTTTAGTACCAACTTGCCAAGGCTAGGGGGTCATGAACACCTTATAAGGGAGAACATCCCTCTCCCACCAGCCCGAGCTTTTGGGAGGAATTGGGCCTCTTGCCTTATAAGTGGGCCATGAGCGCATGAACTTCCGAACCTATGGTGGAGTGTTGGGCTGAGCCTGAGTGGTTGCTAACAGTCTGGTGGAGGTGGAACATCCGTGGACGGGCTTTTGGGAGGAATTGGGCCTCTTGCCTTATAAGTGGGCCATGAGCGCATGAACGTCCGAACCTATGGTGGAGTGTTGGGCTGGGCCTGAGTGGTTGCTAACAGTCTGGTGGAGGTGGAACATCCGTGGACGCGCAGTGCCTTTCATGCTTCAGGATTCAGGAACCGAGGTGAGACTTTGTCTCTTTCATGCCACGTTTCGGTGAGCCATATTTCGCATAGAGGTTGCGAGATGTTGACCCCCAAAAAATGGATATCTGAGACGCTATTCAAAGAGCTCCTATTCAAATTTGACCTGGTCTACATACTACAGCTTCTGAGCATAGGTCCATGGATTCGTGGGCCTTTGAAGGCTCATATATGAGATGTCAACCCACAACGTGATGTTAGTTTGTGGGCCCTAGAACTTTTCTACCGCTAGAATCAATCCCGGCCCACGAAACAAACTAGGGTCTGCTTGATACAACAACTTTAATTGCTATTATAGCTAGCTAGAATTAGCCATAATTAATAGATCCTAAATAGGAGTTGGACTATTTTTTTATCCAAATCTTCAGTTAGTTATTAGCAAATAGCTAATTAACATTGATGAATTCGAGCTGATTTTTAGCTCAACTAGTAACTAATTCTAACTTATCTAAACAAGCCCTTTGTATGTCTGGGTTACCACCACCAATTTGCGACCATAAACCGCGTGGGCAATGACGAGTCAACGACGGTCATGAGTCATGGAAATTGGAAATGCAGAGGAACACCCCCAGTCAAAAACGATGGAGCACGGCTCGCTTTATCACCGGCGCGCACCGTCCCGTCCGTGGCCATATCTGCGTGGTGCTTCACGTGCTGCTCCGGGGTCCGGGCTCAGCAGCTCGCTCCTGCATGCACGTGCCTGGCCGCGTCCAATTCGTGCATGCCGCTCGCGATGATGGCTCGTGAAATGGCAAGCAACGCCGCAACGGTGCACGCTTGCACGTACGAACCCCCATATCTCACCCTATATACGTGTACAACAACAGGCGCCCATAACCGATCGACGTCGAAGTATCAAGCCCGTTCGTAGACGCCCAGCCGTGTCGCCGTCCTAGCTGGTCTCCTCGGACGGTTTGGACCCCCCGGCGATGGCGACCGAAGACAAACTCACCACATATGTACATGCAGCACGCTGCACGCCACGCTACTGTCAGCTAAGAAAAGTTCTATTGCAGCCAAATGAAAATCACTGGTGGAATTTTGTGGGTTGATTAATTAGGTGATGGAGCTATAGGTCACTGTTGCCCCGATCGAGGATCTAGTAATCTGTTTTGGTCGGTACGTATGTCTGAGGCCGACGCCGGTCGACGTCGGCACGTGTCATCGACACGGATGGCCCGGTGATCCGAGCGTGAAATGCATGCCCAGGCACTTCGTAAACAATTTACAAAGTGTTTGGATAGAATAAGAAAACGCAAACGATAAAGGAATGCAATAAACAGCGCAAACGTAATAAATATGGTAAGGAATTACTTAATTTGTTTGGATAGGATAAGTAACGTTAACATAGAAGCTACTACGGCCGGATTGCGGATACCGCCACAGTGAGAGTGTTACGCATTTGTGAAGTCCCGTATCCGATTGCAGCGTGATCCAATTACGCAAGGCTTAAAACAAACGCCATGCAAAACGAGTAACGTTACAATCATCCGAACTAAATACTTTTTTTTTGAAAGAATCAGCAGGTGAGACCCCTACCTATTTTTTTGGGATTTTATATATATAAAAACAGGACATGAAATAGACTTTACAAGGCAATCAACAGGCCCCAAAAAAAAAGAAAGACAAACTTAAGGGAAATTCTCACACCACCTAATGAGCACATCTCACTAATTTTCTTCTTGGCCTTGATACAAACCAGACCAAGTTCCTTCTTGAAGGCATGTTTCCATTGATTAAGACCATGACTTTTAGCATAAAAAATAACTCAATTTCTTGAATACCCAGCAAGCGATGATCACAAGTTCTCTGAACACATTACTCCCAAAGGAGTTTCTTGCTTGACAGACCATATCAAGGGGTTCAAGAGTGGTATCCCATGATATGTTGATTGAATTCCAGCAAGGACAGGTGAAAAGAAGATGAAAGCGTGTTTCCTCTGAGCGCGTTGGTGTTACAAAGAACACAGTTGTAGTCATCTAAATGTCTATTCTTTCTTCTCAATAAATTCATGGTGTTAAAGACGATCCATTAGGAGAAGCCAAAAGAAAAATATATGCTTCCCCAAATTACTGGAGGTCCACATTCACTTGAAGAGAGGAGAACTTTGTTGTTGCCCAATGAGAAGATTGTAAGCCTTTTGGGAGCTGAAGGTTGCAGAGCCCTAAATATAGGTCCAGTGATCCTCTTTGTTTAGATCCCAACTAAAACCTTGGAGGAGAGGTTGTAAACTGTCTAACTGATCTGAGGCCTGAGGTGACTTCGTTAATTCTATGTAGCACCCGGCACACAGGAAACCGGAGACCTCTCCGGTCTTCATATGTAGCTAGCCTAACACACAGGCAGGCTAGAGGTGTAAGAGCCTCTCAAAGTACCCAATAAACCTTCTCGGTCCTTGTTTTTTGGAAGAATAAAAAAATCATCTCAGACAAGTTAGAATAAAAAAACAAATTTTGAGTGTGCTTTGACAACAAACGCGTGGACAGTAACAAAACAACAATTGATTCTAAGGGGTTCACCCTAAAACATTTTGGCTGCCACTAGCACCATATCCAATGAGCTATGTTGCTGGACCATAGAAGAAGCCGGGCATTATATCTATTCTAAATTATAAGATATTTTGATATTTTAATATGTATTTTAAAATATGTCGTCTAAGTATATAATAAAAAAATTGCTAAAAACATTTATGTATCTAAAAATATCAAAATATCTTATAATTTATATTTAAAATAGAGGGAGTGGAAAATGAGTCATCGGCGCCAAATGGAGCAAACCGAGCCCGGGTATGCCCTAGCCAGCTAGCTTTGGAGACACGTACGCCATGAAGGCCAAATAATTATTCGCAAAAAAGGGAGGCCAATTAATTAACTGATCCAACCTTCAAAGTAAGTTATCTGATCATATCTGGACTTGCATCTTTCTCTGTCTGACACCAACTACGATTGGCTTCTCTCAACTACACCGCATATATCTACGACACTGGGAGACTGGGACACTGGCTTCTCAAGAAAAAAAAAACGTCTCCCAGATGTTACCACGCAGTGGTTAGCATGTCGATTGGTATGTTTTATCACAGTCCCCTGCAAAATCATTTAGCGATGCTGTAAGGTTTGGTGTTATTCTCTGATCACTATAACGATGGTATATTGTTAACACAAAAAGCGTCAGGATCTGCGAACACCTCGGACTATTACCCAAATTCGATATTCGAAGGCGTGCCAGTTGATTTGACCAGTTAATCGACAAGGACGATAAATAGAACAAGATCTGAACAAAACAACGGCGATGCGCCCAGATGTCAAGACTCAGACTTGATCAAGATAACTAGAGCAGAGCTGAATGAGACAATAGCGATGCGCCCGGATGTCAAGGCTCAGATTACTCCCATGCGGAACTTGCAAGAGTTTGACGGAGGTCGATGAGATGCAGCCCGTCGAAACTTGAAGAACTCGTAGATAAACTAATACCTAATGCGGTAAAGGTAAATTGCTGGAAAGGTAAATAAGATAAAAAGTAATTGATTTTTGATATGCTTGGATATATCGTTTACAGCACCCCTGGGTACCTATTTATACTCCGACAGAGGGAGTTGTAGATAGATACGACTCGTACCTTTCCTAAATAAAACAAACTCATATTTTAAAGGAAATAACTGACTCGCGCAGGAGCCGGACTCAAACAATAATATTTTCCTAAACAAACTCTTCTATTTTAAAGGAAATAAAACGACTCATGCAAGAGTCGGACTCAAACTTCTATAACAATACTGGTATAAAATCACCAGTTTCCTTATACCTCTTTTCCGATGAAACTTTCCATTGACATCCTTCCGATCCGCAACCTCCTCTTAGCGCCATCGGCAACCGTATGTTCACGTTAACTATGTCATTCTTCATCGGCAACACTCCTTCATCGGCAGCTCTTTGCTAACGCCAGCCACGTCACTGCTTCCATCGGCAACATCTACCATTCATCGGCAACAACCTTTAGCTCTCATCGGCAATGACTTCTCATCGGCAAGCTGACCTTTGCCTTTATCAAGTCTTTCTGCCTCCATCGGCAACAAGTCTGTCTTCATCAGCAACATTCTTGCCTCTATCGGCAGTCTGACCGATAATATCCCGATGCCGATAAGAAACAGCAACCAGCCTCTTACCGATCGGCACAATCCTTAGATTATATTGACACGTGCCAAAAAACGGTGTCAACACATGCCCCCCCAGTTTCGGAGTATAAGATGTCTTATGCGTCGAAATTCCTTCTGCTGCTATTTCTTCTTCCAAGATGCCTGTCGATGCCCCCCAAGTGTAACAATTGAAATACCAGGGCTCACCAAGTGCTACTCCCAAACCAAAATGCCCAAGGCCATCGACTCTAATTACGCTATCGGTAACATATTGACATCTGCCGATGGATTTTCATCTTTGCGCTTTGGCCTCTACTGCTTATCTGGAGATTTCCCCCTGGAAGGATTTTCATCGTGACACAAATCTCCTCGGCGTTCGCGTTGGATCCTTCTTTTCTGAGTCTTCGTCAGATCCTTAGGACACCATCGAGGAAGCTTAGTCTTCCAAACAGGCTGATACTGCTTCTTACTGCCTGTATCTGCACTACCTCTTATGTTTGGATCCCTGGAGAAAATTTCTTCATCGGGCATTCTGGCATCAACCATCTCTTCAAGATCTTCTTGACAAATACGCTTGCCAAGCCTATCATGTACGCTGAGCTTGCCCCCCAGCCGATCATGCACTGACTCCTTTTCTCTGATCGGCCTACCATAACTTGATGCCCGATTGTCAAAACGGGGTTTCTTTTCTGACCGATTGGCAGGGTAGTACTCATTGCATTCAGGGCAATTATCGGCAGTGGGTAGCTTGATACATTCTTCCCAGCAATGAACAAAAAAGGGACACTTCCAGTGGTCCTTATGTCGAAGCCACTCCTGGTACCTTTCTTCCTGCTGCCGATGTTGATCTTCATGCCAACGCCAATCTTGTCGTGGCCGTCTATGCGTGATCACAGCGTCATAAGACCTTCCGGCGCTACTGCTATCATCGGCAACTCTCTTGCTTTTTCTACCATCGGTAAACTTTCTCCCTATTACTTCATGCGCAGCTATTTGATGCTCAGGGTCTACCGATGCATTTTTCTTAGCAGCTTTCGATGTTAGCACCTTAGTTTTTCCACTGGTCTCCACCATATTATTGGGAAACGGGTGCTGATTGATCTTCATCGGCTTCTGGGTTTTGTAATTTTCAAACTTAATCCACCCAGACTCAATTCCTGACTGCAACTGCTGCCTAAAGACTTTGCAGTCATTGGTATTGTGAGAAGTTACATTGTGCCACTTATAATACCTGATTTTCTTGAGCTCTTTGGCCGATGGAATTATCTGGTTAGGTGCCAACTTAATCCTCCGTTCTTGGAGCAATGGATCAAACATCCTATCGGCCTTGGTGATGTCAAAAGTGCATCTCTCAGCTTCTTTCTGATTGAACGGACAAGATATCGGCTTTTTATTCTCTACTGATTCAACTAAACCGATACTTGCTTCTTCATCCGAATTTGTTTTCTTAGTTGAAGACACCTCCTCATCCCAATTTCCTCTAGATTCAAAAATCTCGGTGTCTTGATCGGCAACCCTTTACACAAGATGACTTAAGCTTTCAAACTCTTGAGACGCGTATTTATCCCTGATGTGCGGCAGCAACCCCTGGAAAGCCAAATCCACCAATTGCCGATCATCAAGAACCAAGCTATAGCACTTGTTCTTCACGCTTCTCAGTCTTTGGACGAAGCTTTCTACCGATTCATCATCACACTGCTTCAGCTTGACTAAATCGGTAAGCTTCTTCTCATGTGTGCCAGCAAAGAAGTACTTATGAAACTGTTTTTCTAGATCGGCCCAAGTGATCACAGAATTTGGAGATAGTGAAACAAACCACGTAAATACCGATCCAGATAACGATGACGAGAACAATCTTACTCTCAGTTCATCCTTGTTGGTTGCCTCTCTATATTGGATAATGAATCGGTTAATGTGCTCTATTGTTGATATATCATCTTGACCAAAAAATTTGGTGAAATCTGGCACTTTATACCGATTTGGGAAAGGGATCAAATCATACGCTGGAGGGTATGGAGTCCGATAAGAATATATATCAACCTTAGGCTTGATACCGAATTGCTCCTTCGCTACTTCGGCAATTATATCGGCTAAGTATGCATCTTGATCCTGCTGATGTACTGGATGGACGTTGACTGGTTGAGCAGGTTGATGCATCCCTTCATATCTTTGTGATAAATAGACCGGGGTAATCGGCACATTTACTGCATCAGTTTGTTGAATATTAAGCATCGGCTGATTGGCCGATGGGAAACTTTGAACACCCATTGGTTGAGTAAGTTGATGCACTTCTTCGGGTCTTGATGTCAAAGTGCTTGAAGTGATTGGTGCGTGCATAGTACCAGTCATCTGAACACTATGCATCGGCTGAGTTACCGATGGGCAATTTTGCACACTCACTGGCTTGTGCTGTGGCATTATATTCATCGGTTGTTGTACCAATGTCTCATTGTGCACATTCACTTGCGAGTATTACAGTGTAGTACTTATCGGCTGATGTACCGATATTTCATTCTGAAGACTTACCGAATGACACTGCGGAGCTCTTGCCACTTGATGCCCAGGCTGCATAACTTGCTGCTGACTCGGTAATTGACCGATCCAACTTACATTAGGTATCATCGGCGTATGACTTACCGATGGCTGATAACCAGCTGACTCTTGTAGTCCTTGTACCCTTAGATGATAGCCTTGATTTGCGGGTACCATAGGTTGAGTAGCCATTGCCGATACAGGCTGATTGACCATCAGGCATGCCTTGTTGCATCGGCCAAGAATTTACCGATGGTTGTGCATAATGCACTCTGGGTGTCATCATCTGAAAATTCCCTGCCGGCAACTGCATTGTTGGAGAGAACGTAGCATAATGCATCACTGGAACCATCGGCTGTACAGGTGTTGCCGATGCCATGGGAATCTTCCACCCTGCATGGTTATCTTGGACCAATTTAGAATCAGCAGATGGATTTGGAGACATACCATATCCCCACCAGTTGGCAGAAGTTGGCTGACTCTGGGTCACATGTCCAGACATTGAGGCCACCAGATTTGCATTCACCTGAGTGATGCTTGCTGGGCTTGATCTTAGTGGCATGATCTCATCGGCAGATCGGTTCATAATCGGTGAAGACACCCTTGGAACCGCCGATGAGATCGTAACAGATGTCGATCCGAGTTGAGGATACTCCGGACTAACATAATATGGTGTCTGTCCTCCCTTGAAAGTTTGCTTAACAGCATTGCATATAGTATTAGACAGCACATTGGATTGGCTAATTAATACATTATTTAATGCAGAATTAACCATTTCTTGTAATTTACCAGGATCGGCGTCGAAAGTGACCTGCGGTGGCGACGGCGGATCTTGCTTCTGGACTGCTTCACCGATTCTGTTTAGGCTGAAGGATTTGAGATATAACCGCTTGTACTCCTCCATAGCCTGCTCCATAGCCTGCTTCTGATCATCTCTCAGATTAGCTTCAGAGACTTCGATGACGTTCTTCGGATTGACACTGGTATGATCATCCATAATAGATGTATAATTGGTCCCACCGAACGTGCCAAAAGAGGTGTTGACACAAAAAGCGTCAGGATCTGCGAACACCTCGGGCTATTACCCGAATTCGATATCCGAAGGCGTGCCAGTCGATTTGACCAGTTAATCGACAAGGACGATAAATAGAACAAGATCTGAACAAGACAACGACGATGCGCCCAGATGTCAAAACTCAGACTTGATCAAGATAACTAGAGTAGAGCTGAACGAGACAATAGCGATGCGCCCGGATGTCAAGGCTCAGATTACTCCCATGCGGAAGTTGCAAGAGTTTGACGGAGGTCGATGAGATGCAGCCCATCGAAACTTGAAGAACTCGTAGATAAACTAATACCTAATGCGGTAAAGGTAAATTGCTGGAAAGGTAAATAAGATAAAAAGTAATTGATTTTTGATATGTTTGGATATATCGTTTACAACACCCCTGGGTACCTATTTATACTCCGGCAGAGGGAGTTGTAGATAGATACGACTCGTATCTTTCCTAAATAAAACAAACTCCTATTTTAAAGGAAATAACTGACTCGCGCAGGAGCCGGACTTAAACAATAATATTTTCCTAAACAAACTCTTCTATTTTAAAGGAAATAAAACGACCCATGCAAGAGTCGGACTCAAACTTCTATAACAATACTGGTATAAAATCACCAGTTTCCTTATGCCTCTTTCCCGATGAAACTTTCCATTGACATCCTTCCGATCCGCAACCTCCTCTTAGCGCCATCGGCAACCGTATATTTACGTTAACCATGTCATTCTTCATCGGCAACACTTCTTCATCGGCAGCTCTCTGCTAACGCCAGCCACGTCACTGCTTCCATCTACCATTCATCGGCAACAGCCTTTAGCTCTCATCGGCAATGACTTCTCATCGGTAAGCTGGCCTTTGTCTTTATCAAGTCTTTCTGTCTCTATTGGCAATAAGTCTGTCTTCATCAGCAACATTCTTGCCTCTATCGGCAGTCTGACCGATAATATCCCGATGCCGATAAGAAACAACAATCAACCTCTTGTCGATCGGCACAATCCTTAGATTATATTGACACGTGCCAAAAAACGGTGTCAACACATATACGCTACCAAAACGATAGCGAGTGATGACAAAATATCTTGCAATGTAACTGAATCAAGCGATCGACATAATCTCCCTATGGTCTCTTTCCTTCTTCTAATAATCAATTTACTAGTCACGGTGTCAGGTGTTCAGGTGTACTGGTTGTAGTTAATTAACAATCGGGTGGCCGCCGCCCCATGCATGGTGCGCGGACCTGGACCGTGTGCAGTTAGTACTACTCCTGCAACATAAGCAGTAGCAGTATCCCAGCCATACAATGAACTAGCAACGGCTAGGATTAGAGCCTCCCTCTCGGAGTCTCGGTCACTGTTTTTGTCCCCAGGTCCTATCGGTACTGTTTTAGAGAAAAGCGTAGCGAGCACAGAAGTGTTGATGCAGTTTTCGGTTGAGTCGTTCAACCACAAAATCTTTAAAAATCCAAAAAGAAATATTCATGGCCAATCATTTCTCAACGTATACGCTTAAGTAAAAATAAAATGATCTTTACCGCATCTCATTTTATGTAAAGTCATTTTCTCGTGGCACAATTTTCAAAAACTCATTCTACTACCAACTTGTTTCATCTTATTTCAGCTTCATATTTCATCTCGACTTGTTAGGGCTCGGCTCGGCTCATTTACGAGCTCGAGCTGACCGTTAGGCTCGCGAGCTAGACAAAAAAAACTATAATATATATATATATATATTTATTTAAATTTTTAAGAATAATAATAATATAAATGTTTTTTATCCATATGCAGTTACTCCTACTACTGTAAAACATGAAGCCTCATAAAACTAATCAAATTTAAGGTTAATAACTTTGGCTCATTGGGCTCACGAGCCAGCTCGAACCAGCTCGTGAGCTCGCTCATTAGTGAGACGAGCTAAAGTGTTAGCTCAGCTCGTTAAAAAATATTAACGAGTCGAGCGAGCTACGGAGTTACAAGCTTTTCGTCCATCCTTAAACACGGGCGACTAAGCGTATCACGGATTTTTTAAAATATTTTTAATCTTTTTTATATCAAAGTTATTCCACTCAATCAGATATACAACTTTGTAGTTTTGAATTTTTGTATTTAAAATTGTTAAGACGCTTGAGAAAATAATATAAAATTTCAGCAGCAAACTAATCACACATCAGCATAATTTTTTTCAAGCGTCTTAATTAATTCCGTACTGAAATTCGTCACTGTTGGTGGCTTGCAGCAAATCCACCTTGCAGAGCCAAATATCAACGTGCGAGTAGTTGGCGAAAAACAGAAACAGATAGCACATAGGGCAGAAAAAAATGGGAGAGAGAGGCTGTGATCCTGGCCATTGGTGATTCATTGGATGGTTGAGATACTGCTACTGCATATGTTGCAGTAGTAGTAGTAACTGCACTTGATCCTGGTCCATGGTGCGCGCGTCTGCTGCGCCCGCCGGCCGCGTGTCCGGGCGTGGCGCCCCACAACCTCCATCCAACCCGGACAGCCGGCGAACGCACCACGACGGGGAGGGGAGGAGGGAACAAGGCCGCGCCCTGCCCCGAGACGCGGGACGCCGAGGTGGCGCAATACGCGGGCGTGTACGGTCGCGGCGTCGCGCCACAGCCAGCAGCTAGCTTGTCGGCATGTCACACACATCGGTCACGTGCCGCCGTACGCAGTGTACACGCCACGCCTCCCTCCACTGCCGACGACTATGCTACCCTTCTGCTTTGCGTTTGGCGTACTCCGTACTACTGCGTGCGTACGTGGAGGATGATGTGTCTGCTGTTTGAATCGATCTTGACGCAGTTCCACCAGCACCAGGTCACTGTCCTTGTTTCTTTCCGGCCAGGTTGCTTCACGGAAGTCCGGACGCATGCGCAGCAGCACACAGGAAGGGGACAAATGAGCGCGACACCAGTACACTGCACATACGCCGGGTGGTGCACATACGGAGTAGTAGTACACTTCATGGTCATGGAAAACGCGCCGCTAACGCCGAGTACAATACATGGCGCACGACCGGTGTGTAGTACTACATGCAGTGCCGATGTACGACGCGTATGCACGCACGCCGGTATGGCGCGATGCCGGGGATAGACGAGACATGCGCCTATGGCAGACGGCATCTCCAGTAACATCGATCGGTGTTAGTACTAGTAAACTATCAGCCCGTTCAGAAAAAAAAAGGAGAGAATTAGCCTTTCTACTTCATTTGTAAACATTTTTATTTGTTTCTTTCAATTACAGTTTTTCTCTCTTCATCTGCCACCGACCTCCACTACATCCATTAGCACGAAGCAGCTCTATATAGCTATTACCGATAGATCTGTGCCCTTGAGAGTTGTCTTCCTCTCTTTCTTCCACTCTATCCCGGGGCCGTATAATTTTCTAGTGAGAGGCTAAATCGCCAAATCAATGTGGTTCAAATTTTTCTTTGTTAGCTCTATTCCTCGATGAAATTAATATCCAAGTATATTACAAATTCTTTAGCCCTCTTAAGAAATTTATTTTTTTCTGGTCATCATATTTCATCTTGTCATAGTTACCCTTTTTAACTGTAAACAGTCATCGTATTATTGTAATTCTGATATTGTCTACTAGATCCAGTACCGTTCTAACTCAAGCAGCCAATGGATGGCCTTGTCATCATAGCGATATCCGTGGACACCTCACACCTTTTCACCCATACTAGAACAATCACTATAAGAGCAACATCAATGTATATGCAAACCAATCCATATGAATGGGCCCCTGTACCAGTAATCTTTAACTATTACATTATCTACAATGTATCGTCCATAAGGCTTGTCCACAATGAAATAAAAAACAACTAGTACATGTGTGTTGTTGGGTGCCATAGCAATAGAAAAATAATTTTTTATTTACTATAGGTAGCTCATAGCACTATGGATGACTTTAGCTATAGACCACTCTATTGCTAAGTCCATGAAATATGGGAGCAAGATTGAGAAGTTTCAAACAAAAAAGGGATGTGAGGTGGAAACACTTTTACCCTTTCGAAGGGAATTGGGGAGGAATTAATTGAATGGATTCGGGTATAAGAGGACATGTATAAGGCTAACCAGATCCCCTTGGAAAGCACTCGGAGTTCGAGACGGAAGCTTTGCTTTCTTAAGGAATCACAATGTTTCAGGTAGCCGCTAAAAAATATTTTAATTCTATGTATTACCTCTATCTTTACATTGTGGTTGCTCTAATGCCAAAAACTTCTTATCGCAAGCCTACTATCCACGCCACTCTGTCCATGACTTAAATTTAAATATTTTTATATAATTTTTTTAATAAGATGAATGATTAAATTTGAGATAAAAAAATCAAACGTCCTATAATTTATAATTTAGAATGGAGAAAATATTTGTTTACTGAAGATCATCAAATTGGATTGAAATTCAGAACCTCTGCAGCTCTGCTCCATAAATTCTCTAGGAGCGTCAGGCCGTCAGCCCATGTCTCCGCCGGCGTGCGTATCACACATCGTGCTCGTGCCAAAGGCAGGAGCCGCGGCCCGCGTTAAAAAAGATCATCTCGAGGAGGGCCACACGAGGGGGACCGGACTACCGTCAGGAACTCAGGATGCACTCGCTCGATGCCTCAGCACCAACCAACAGGCAATTAACCCAGCACTGCCAGCAGACCCCAGACGTGTACGAGTAGAGCTTTGAGCGTACAGTGGACGTTTCAAGAGTGTAGAGCCCCCGAGCCCAGCAACCAGACCTGTACGAGTAGATTCAATGCGGCAGTGCTACATCTGCTCTCACGACACAGTCACTTGCCATCGAAGCATGGGAGCAATGCGCACATGCTCTGCCCTTCTCGGCTTCCCGCAACGGGAGAAAAAACGACTACAGTATCACAGCCGCTCTCGGCATTACGGTAAGTCAAACTCTCACCTGAGACAGAATATTCATTCGTTAAGAATCTTCGTTCATCAAGTATTTAAGGCTACTGTATTGGGCTTTATACTGTACTGCACATTAAATTTTTTGCTGGTGCCTTTCGAAAAAAAAGTATAAGGCCTTTAATCGATTAATATTAAAAATTAGCTAATAAAATTATTATTAGTGGATCCAAACTAATAGGTTCTGATAGTTTGTATACACCTGTAATTCATTATCCAATCAGTATTAGCAGGTGGATGCCAAACATGCCTAAGCTGAGACACCCATCCTGAAATCTCTTCCTCCGCTCGCGAGACACATCCCCATCGCCCTCTCTTGTCTCCTCCATCGTCGTTGCTCCCTGATTCCGCACGATTCCACACCATTCTCTCTGATTCCTCACCATCCGACAATGAATCTGCCCTGCTGATAATACACCCGCGTCAAGGTTCTCCGGCGCGCTAGATCGTTAGACCACCGCTCGAGCCTCTCCCATGGAGCTCTCTCCCCCGTGAGCTCGCCGCAGTCCACGACAACAGCAGCAAGCAACAAGTTCTTCACCAAACTCTAAATTTCCGTGATTTGATTGTTCGGTGAGGTCAGGCCTCAACCTTGAGATCCAGAAAAGTCAAGGAACTCTCAAGCGCCACTTACAGTCAGAATAGTATTTTTTTTTCACAAGAAATTAGCCAGCAATACATAATCCTAATCCAGTCAAAACAATACATAATTCTGCCAAACGAACAGGCCGATATCACTTAAAACCGAGGAAAAGGAAGTCAAAAAGAAATCGACAAACATACGAAGAAGATAGAGCAGCAACAGGCTCGCCTTTAAAACCGAGGAAAAGGAAGTCGAAAAAGAAATCGTGGGACAAACGCTCGAAAAAGACAGAGCAGCATCACCACCAGAAATGCAAGTGACATCGAATCTGACAGAAATATGGCCATAATCTTGCGGCTTCCTATTTTATAATTTACGAAGCAAAATACATATGATCCCTCGGTACGGTACACAGAACAAATACTCTAGCTGTGACCAAGGGCGTATTCACACATCCCAATTCCTGACCAACGCTTGTCGCTTGGACCTTGAAAATGGTACTACCATATAGTAATCTCACACTTAAGTACAAGGGAGAAGGAACTGATCGAAAATTAGACACCCTAATTCAAAAACAAAATGCAAAACAAAGTCTTTTATCCTTTATAATGAGATTCTTCTTATGTTCTGCGATGACCACACAAGCTATAGAACGGCCACCGGTGGCGGTGGGAAGCCAGAGCACGGGATCATCACGCGGCCGAGGGCGCCGTGACGTACTTGACCGTGCCGGCCTCCGCCAGCGCCGCGCGGAGCGGCTTCTTGGCCACCGCCTCCACCTCGTCGTCGGCGTCGGCGTCGGCGGGCAGGCCCTTGAAGTCCAGCGTCTCGTCGTCGTAGACGTCCCACCACTTCTTCACCAGCGTCTGGATGTCCTCCCTGTCCATGTTGGCCTCCTTGCCCGTGAACCTCCACGGCTTGGACCCCGCGGCGCAGTAGTGCACGGCCTTCACCTTCTCCAGCTGCACGTTCTCGGGGTGCCTCCAGAGCATGGCGAGCACGAGGTTGTACACGTTCGGGATCGGCTTGTACTGGTCCCTGAAGAACATGTTCAGAAAGTCCTGCGAAGGAATCAAGAACGACGACAGAGCGTGAGCATGTCTGTATAGGCTGCCAAAACATGCAGAATCGGGAGCTTGCGAGACCGGCAGTGTCAGTGTGTGCCGCAAGGATCCCTGCTCACCTGCTCCGCGAAGGGGGTGGGCGCAGTGACGCGGAGGGTGTCGAGGAGTGCCTTGGCGGTGGCCATGCTGGGCTCGTGCACGAACATGCCGGCGTTGAAGTAGAGCGCCGGCGGAAGGCCCAGCTCCGCGGTCGGCCACGCCACCTTGTCTGGGCACTGCTGGCAGTAGCCGATCTTGTACTGCGGCGTGTGGCTCCACGTCTTCTCGCAGAAGCAGTCCATCACCGCGTAGAAGGAGCCCTTCTCGAGCTCGAACAGCTCGTCGATGTTCTCGAACACCTCGATGTCCGCGTCCAGGTACACCATCCTCTCGTACTCCACGAACTGCACGAATCGAACCCGGCCGGCGACATGTTAGCACCACGGGGTTACTATGGCCAAAAATGGTGGAAAGCAGATTACAGACAGTACAGTACCTCCCAGATGCGGAGCTTGGAGTAGTTGATGACGTAGTAGGCCATGGCGAACTGCGTCTGGTTCTCAGGCGGGTACACGGGCTCGATCTCGCGGACGACGCAGCCCTGCGAGACGAGGATGCGGCGGTGGGACTCGGGCACGTCGGGGAGCACGGCCACCACCAGCGGGTAGGCCGACCGGACCTTGCGCAGGCCCTTGGCCAGGCCCACCACGCCCTTCCAGTAGTCCCCGTCGCCCGCCAGGAACGTCACGTACGCCCTCGTCGCGGGCTTCACCGCCGCGGCGGCCTTGGCGGTCATCTTGCCGGTCAGCTCGGGAGCCATCTCGCTACGGGGGCTTTGGGTGGGTTCTCGGGGCGACGAGCGACTTCTGCTCGGGGGAACTGGAGGCTGATTTGAGTGTGGTTTAAGCGCTTGTGTTGTGTTTTGCTTGAGCTTTCGCTTGGGTTTTCGCTGTGGGTTGGCCAGGGTTTAAATAGATAACCAGAGGGCGAATGGTCCCCGCCTGGGTCGGTCTCTGGGCATTGGGAGCAGTGCGATCTGAGGCGCACGTGTCGCGGCGTAGACAGATCGGACGGCCAGGACGCCGTGGACGGAAGTTTCTCGGTGGGGCAGTTTCGGCATTTTCAGTAGGAAGGCCCCAGAAATGGGGACATTTGATTACGACGTTCAGGTCTCTACCCTCTCTGCTGCGGCGGGCCCTGCGACCTCGCTTATTTATCGTTGCCATTTCCGCTCGCTAATTGGCGCTTGATTAGGAAATTGATGATTAATTATCCATTCCGGATCCGGTGATCATGCTTTTACTTCCATTTTTTTTGCGGGATCCTGCTTTTACTTGTATATTCGAATACATGCCAATACTTTAATTCTGGATAGGATATCCCTGGGACAGTTTGTGCTATCCGAATTGATAATTTTATTGCGGTACAAAGAGGCAAATATCGATGGCAATGGATAAGCCATTTTACCCGGGTTTCCTGATTTGTGGATTTAATTGCTGTATATACTAGTAATATATTCCTTGTCGTTGGACCAAAGCCCACATCCCTTGGCAAGAGACGTCCCACCTTAGATCTCATTGACATCTGAGCTTGAAAATGGGAAAGAAATTAGTGATCGGATCACGGTAATTAAGTGATTCCGTACTCGTGAGAGAATATACTTTTTCCCCAATATTCTATCCTTCTTAACTGTCTGTTTTTTCTACAAATACCATATTAGTTTAATGCTAAGTCAAATATTTATATCTTTGATTGTCAATAAATTCAAAAAATCATAAACATATATTATTAGGTGTACTTTATAACAAACACTTCTGTGATGAATAGTTTGCATGTTGTGAAACTGAATAGATTTTCAAAACTAACGGTCAATTTTTAGAAAATGTTTGTTTAAGATAATCTAGTGTGACGTGAAAAAAAATAGAGGGAGCATTCTTTTTACTAGCTTTATTGAGCTGACATTTCAGCTTATTGATAAAAAGCATTCCTCCATTATAAATCATAAGTTATTGAGTAGACATCTTATAATTATTACCTGTCTTCTAAATTAGTACCTGTACTAAACAATACACTTGATTAAACAGAGAATGACCAGTTTGCCCTTCTGATCTCATCATATCATTCCATCGGAACCATTCAAGTAATTAATTGTTCCAACGCCAGCGTAGAAATTATCAAGTTCTCACTAACGGGGAGAGACCGCGAATCGAATCGAATTCCTATCCAGCTGGAGGTTTTATTCCTCACCCAAACTTCACAACCCTTGAACAGGGGCGCGACAGTCGCCTATTCTACCTTTCAAACCAAGAACGACCCCTAACCCCCAACAAAACCGAGGACCGCCCGGCACCCGGTCCCTCCTGACTAGGGATCAGCTAGCCAGGCCTCGGCCTTACACTCCGCGTCCTCGTCATCCCGCACCGGATTGCGGCTAGGTTCGTCCTTGGTTCGGCCAGTAGGTAGGTTTCGCGGCTCGAACGAGTTATCTTGCCAGCTACGGGTTGAGGCATGCGTTCAACATGACAAGAGGGACACCACCCGATCGGCCCGCCAAAAGGCATACACATATGCAAGGTATCAGCCTAGGGCTCGTAGCTCAGCTAGATGTTGCCAGTATCAGACGTATGAACAATTTATCAACCTTCCCGGTTGCCTTTCCTTTTCATGATATCTTTCATACCCCGGCTTCACCACGTAGAGCAATACGTGACTTGTGTTACCGAGGGAGTCATATTTAATTAGCAGGGCTAAGCATCTATCTTTACTATGCTAACAGGTTAACAATGATATAAGGATGTCAAAAGCAAGGACGGTGATATGCAACAATTAGGTTCACCCAACTCCTATACTTAATGCAACAAGTATATAGAACATAGTAAATTAGATATCATAAAATACGGTTAAGATGCACCGGGGCTTGCCTTTCTGGAACGAGCTAGGCTGGTGATCGGAACACTCCTAGAGTTCCTCTTCTCGTTCCTCGTTCACGTGCCCTTCGTTGGCTCCTTGCTGACTGGCTTCTTCCTGCTCCTGGGGAAGGTCGTACTGTGCTTCCTCCTGCGATCCTGTATGATGCGTATATGCAAATGATATGAGATAAGGTATATTATTACTTATACAAGATGGTGAATATGCTAAGATGTGACATGCTCATGATGTTCCTTTCTTTAGTGTTTTTCGAGTAGATGCAAATTTCTTCGCTTGTCATTCTTTATTATAATTGTAATTAAGCAAATCAACTTCTCACACAAGAGACTAATAGTAGCAGCAGGGTTCAGTTTTAGGTTACTAACCTAACTGGTTGATTAGTGCTTCAAAGATACACCAAAGCTTAATTAACTTTCTAATCTTTCTTAGGAGCAAGCTAGTTAACTAGAAAATTAACATAGAACTACACACCCTACGAAAACAGTTTATAAAATTCTACAAAAATTACAGTAGCTCAAGCAGGGGCAAACTAGCACACTCAAATTTTCCAAGTTAAAATGGATAGTATTTTATTCTGTACAGAATTAACAAGTTTAAAGCTAAATAATAGTTAAAAATACTTAGTACAGTGAAAATGATGAACTAACCAGATTAGCATTTTTCCTAGTTACTGTTCCTTACTGGAAAGCTACACAAAAAGTTACAACTTCTTTTAACCACAACCCTATTTACTAAAAATGTTACAAGTTAACAGCCAAAACACATTTTAATTGCTAGTTATTTATTTTTCCATAGAAACTACCCAGGATATAATTTTCCTAGCTTTTAACAACCATTTAAGATCTATTGGAATAGGAATTACATTTTTAGCACAAGCCTAAAATAGCTTAATTTATTTACAGTTTTAATCAGTTTTAGGATTTAATTAATCCTACACAGAAAAGTACTACCAAATACACATGTAATATTTTTTCAGGGTAGATCTGCTTGTAACAAGTACTCAAAAATATTTTCAATATTTTTAGATCATTATTCAGTGAGATATGATTTTTACAAATCGGTTCACATTTCCTGAAAATCGAAAAAACAAAAGGTTTAGGCCTTTCGGCCCAACAGGCCGAGCAGGCCCAAACGGCAGAGGCGGCCCACTCTTTGCGGGAGCCGACGCCTGACAGCGGGGGCCCGCGTGAGGGGGACCCCACGCGTCGGTGACACAGGGCGGAGGCGAAGCTTTCGCTGGTGATTTCTCGCCGACGGCGAGGTCTCCGACGGTACGGTTTGGCCCTACGGACGTGACTACGCGAGACGGACCCAGCGCAACCCTAATCGAGTGAAATGGTGGCCGAAGTGAAGCTCGCCGGCGTCCATGGCGGAGCGGCGGCGCGGTCACTCAGCGGCCGGCCGAGATAGGCCATGGCGGCTTCGATTGAGCGGGGCTAGGGTTTGGCGGTGCTATGGCGAGCACGGGGCTCGCGCTATTGCGGAACAACGGCGGCCAGAGGGGTGCGGTCCACGGCGCGGTCGACCGGGGAGAAAGGGCTCGGGCTCGCGTCGACCGGGGAGAAAGGGCCTTACCGAGGCTCATCGGTCGTCGTTGCAGGGTCGGGGAAGCGAGGTGGAGCTGCGGTGGAGATGGAGAGGACGGCGGTGCTCCGCAGTGGCCGAAACGGCAGCGATGCCGCTCGACGGCGCTGCGGTTGCGCTCTCTGGTGCGCGCACGAGCGAGGGCGAGGCAAGAGCGAGAGAGAGGAGGAGGGCGTTCGGAAGGGGACAGAATGGAGGGAGGGAGGACCGCGGCGCGTCCGCTTCGGACATAGGCGCGGCTCGGCCAGAGCTCGGCGGCCACGCGGGCGTCGTCGGCGGGCATGGCGGCCACGCGACGGGCGGCGTCTGCGCGCGGTCGGGTGCACAAGCGGCGCACGTGAGGCGCGGGCGGGAACCGGCGCGGGCGCGCGGGGCAGGCTGGGCTGGCTTGCTCTGCTGAGCCGGTTGGTTCGCGGGCGGCCCGCTAAGGTAAGGAAATCTTTTTTTTTCTTTTCTAATTTCATTTCTTGTTTTGATTTGTTTCTTTTTCAAACAGGTTTAAAAATTCAAAACCAAGCTTTGGTGTGAACACCAAAGTTGTTCCAAATATTTTAAATTAACTTTTTGCTTGAAAGGTTATGGTCAAATTCTCTATAGTTTTTGAATTAGAATTTAAAATCAAATGTGAAGTCTTTCTTTTAATAAAAGACAATGATTTTTAAAATGCTTTTAAATTTTATTTCCCATATTAAACTTAGGGTTTTAAAAGAAAGATTAATTAAGTGCATTGTTTTCAAGACTTGATTCAAACACCATCAATTTTATGAATCCATCTGACTTCACCATTCTAAGCAAAGTTAACTTACATTTGGTTTCAATATGAGATATCATGATGCTTCATAATGATGCTTATGCAATGAATGATTTGTAATGATCATGTGGATTATGCAATGCTTAACACTAGGGTGTTACACCGAAAGACCTCTGTTTAAGTCGCGCACTCACGCCCTGTCGTGCAACTCTGAAGATTGTATCATAATGTTATATATTACTCCCTCCATTTCAAATTATAAGACATTCCAAGAATCTTGAAGAGTCAAAGCATCTTAAGTTTGACCAACAATTATAGAGAAAACTATAAAGATTTATGAGATCAAATATGTATAGTATGAAAATATAACTGATAACGAATATAATGATACTTATTTGACATCATAAATATTATTATATTGTTATATAAGTTTAATCAAACTTGAGATACTTTATTTTTTAAGATTTTTAAGATATCTTATAATTTAAGATGGAGGGAGTACTATGTAATTTTGGTCACATCTCACCCATGCCCTGTCGTGCAGCTATTCTCTAAATATTGTACTATAATGTTATATATTATTATATAATTTTGGATATATGTTTTAACTCTATAAGATCTTATAATAATTAATTTGGTATAGAGAGAATAGCATATTATGGTATCATCAAGCATCCGAACTTACGGTACCATGCTAGCAGCCGCGAACTAGCTCCGGGAAGAACGAAGAGCAAGAAGCAGATCGTTCAAGAGTGGACTCCCAAGGCTTCTGCAGACTTCCGGTCATCCTCACAATGAGGCCACGTTGTCTATTGAGTCTAGACCGCGGACCGCCCAGATCAGTTCTGAGCACAGTGTTCTGAGTTCTCACGCCGCTCTCGTGACCTCACATTTCAACTCCCTCGTGCCACTATCAAAAAAAAACTCCCTCGTGCCAGGCTGGCGCGGAGGGACTGGGAGGACCCGGCAGTCCGGAATTGGGACGAGAGGTCAGGACAGTTCCAGATCCAGGAACCATTCGAGCCCCTGGGTGCTGGGGTCCAACGAACTGTGGACGGCTCTGGGACCCGGAACACTTGCTTCCCTCAGTCAAACACATCTGCAGCCGTCGATCCCACCGATGGAGCGACCCACACGGTCGCACAGACGGCCGGCTACCGGCACCGTCTCGCCGAGAGCTGACGTGAGCATCGGTGGGGGCTACCATACCTTTCGTATGGTGACACGTGGACCAGGAGGCGCAGGTTCCTAGATGTTTCTTGGGACGTACTACTGGTAGCTTTGTAGTATTTCCGAGCTTTGCCATGGCAGGAATGGTACTCCCTCCTTCGGGCTGACGCTGACATCGTGCAAGGAGGTCACTGTCACCACTTTGGTAGAGCTTGCGAGTCGCGAAACATCTTGGTCTGTCGCCATATTTCTCTTTGTACCGGCGCCATCCATGCTTTGATACACTAATAGAACGTTTGTCACTCCAGCTAGTTCATATAAATATTTTTACTATACAAAAATAAAGAAGATAAAAAGTAAAAAAAATAGAAGAGTCAATAACTATCTCACTCGAAAAATAATATAATCTATGAGACTATTCATATAAAATAAAATAAAATAAAAATCATTTACTTGTGAGGTTAATATAACGAGATAACAATGACATGATATATGACCTAACTGCTACTCCGTATCTCGTATTGTCGAGACGTCCTCCTCTTCCTCATCATCAGCGTGTATCTCTCTCGAGGAAAAAAAATACAAAACCAAATTTTCAGTTCACTTAAGGAGCCTTTTGCCCACTTTAAGCTCTTATAAGGTATTTTTGCTCTTCCTCAACAACGTCACCTTGTGGAGCACCGATTTTTAAAATAATAAGGAAAAAAATCTTAAACAACATTGTTAGGCTAAGACAAAACATGCAACTGACAACTGTAATTTTTTAGATTTATTTTAGGATTTACCGACGCAATGCATTCAGACGATGTCCCCGTTGATAACGAGATATTTGTGGTAACTTCGTGAAACTCTATGTTATATGCATTATACTGTGCAATTCTAACGAAAAAAACGTCCGTGGACTCGTGGACGCCTTGACAAATCACTTTATTCTTCTGTTTAATAAATAAATAAATTTTGCTTTTTAGGAATCAAATCAATTTTGATTTTAACTAGATTTATAAAGAATATCAAATATGTTTATTATAAAATATGTTCTAGATTAGTCTAATGATCATCGTCTATTATTATTGTAGATATGAGAACTTTTTTATATATAGAGTTAGTTAAATTTGAGATTAATCAACTCATCGAAAAGCGAGTTTTATATTTTTGGCACATACGTAAATTTGTGTTTAAACTGAATAAATATTCACATTAAACAATATACTAATAGCCTTCTCTTTCTATGCATGCCTTCGACCTCCTCAACTCGATAGTATGCTGCTCCGAGTTTACTACTAACGTATAGCCGCCGCACTTAAAAATTACACACTGATCTTGTCGGGAAAAAAACACACACACACTGTGCACACAAGCAGCGCTTGTATAATTTAATTATCCGGATACTGCTGCATGCAAAGCACGTATGGTATGGTGGATATGGTTCTATGGATAAGGTGCGTGTAATAGTACTATAAATAAACTAGCCGGCACATCAATTCAAGGCGTTCAAAGGTCAGCCAAGAACTTGCACAGGTTTCGCGAGCTTTCGATGGCGTCGTCAGCAGGGAACGGACAAATGGCAGTTCAGTGGCGCCTAGCCAATAAGGTACAGTCACCTCGATGGGTGGGTGGCATGCTGTGTGTACCGTACCAACTTCTGAACGCCCGCGCCCCCGTGGCCCGGTGCACCGCCGCCGCGCGCGTCGCAACGACGCGCAACGCGTGCATGACGCACTGTGCACACGCCGCGCGGTCTTATCTGGATAATAACGGGCCATTTACGTCAGTCGGCGGTGGCCGGTGGGTGACCCGCACGACGGATCGAGATCGACACACGGGCGGACCGGGCAACGATACCGATACGCGCGCTGCTGCTCGACGTGGGGCGGACACCTCGGCGAATGGTCGGCGTCGCGCGTCGGTCGGTCGCGGGAGGCCCGGACGTCGGACTGGTGGCGGACGGAACGCAATGTGCCGCGTCGTATGGCGAAGGCCGGTTTGTGGGGCCGCCTTCCGCGTCGCTCTCCGTCGCGAAATTCCGGGCAGTTATGGTGGTTAGATAGATGGACGGTTTGAACCCGTGCCGGTACGCGCGGTCGGTCAGGAGTCAGGACACGGCAGCACACCCCTGACTGAGCGGTCAAGAGTAAAGCCGCCAGGGAATTTGTAGCTGCGCGCCGCGCGGCACTCTGGCGCGCACGGCAGCGAACCATTCGTTCAAATCACCGCCCCCGTTCCCTGCGGCCTCCGTTTTCTTGACTTTTTTGGTTATATACAATGGTCATTATCTCCGGGCTTGCGGTGTTTTTCGTCGACGACAATCGATGAACTGCCGTCACTGTTTAACTGTTTATTGACGTTACCTGCTATACCACGAATCTACAGACAGCGACAAGATGCTCCTATAGTATCAGGTAGTAAAGCCGAGATGGAAACTGCCAAGGCCCGAGCCCACCCGCTAATTGTGTTTTTTTTCTTGGAGAGAGAAACAGAAGGAGCAAGCCCAAAGTATGAAAGTACAAGAAAGAGTACACAAAAACTAGCCCAACCTTATTAGTGGGTGGGCCTTTTGATGCAAAAGTGGAATTCGATAGCCCAGTTTGTGGTTCAATGTGTTCGAGGTAATGGGGCCTGCGGCCTGCCTTGGAACGGGCTTACACCCTCTCCCATCCATATTGAAAGCAAGAGAAATAATGCTATTTGATTGATTGCCTCGAAATTCGCTAGCGTTGAAGTTTCCAAGATCCCATAGAAATTACTCCGAATTAGCTATTGGTTTTAACAGGTAATAATAATGTTATAAATTGTTGGATGGACATGTTCTTTTGTCGAACGTATGCACGAGGTGAAACATGTGGTTGGGAAGATCCAGTCACGAGTTATTATGAGCTGTTTTTTTTACTAAACACTTATTTTCAAAATAATTCCATAAATAAAGCTATTTTTTCTTCTCTTATGAATATATAAGTTAGAATCAAGTTGAAAAAGTAGTTTATCTTAGCTCACTTTTATTTTTCTATCTCACCTGTGTACGAAGTTCTTGGTAAATCTGTTTTGCTAAATATTTTTTTTCTAAAATAGCTCATCTTAAACTAGAAAGTTACTCATGAAGCTATTTTCACCGGTTAAAACTGAACCGCGTCAAAAAGATTATGAGTTTTATTCTATAAAAAATTAGGAGATACATAAGAGCGTTCTCAATGTATAGGCACATGGTTGGGTCATTCGGTGGGTCCCATAGTGATATGATGGCTACTAGTATTCAACTTAAATGTGTAGAACTGGGTGTCGATTTATAGCTGGCCTAAGCATGCTGATCCTCTCTCTATCCTCAGTCTCACTTCTGACACGCTGAGGAGAGAGAAGAGAATAAGACCAGGTTAGTTGCATAGGAGCGATGTCTTTATCGACTCAAGCACGCACTGCATAGGCCTCGGTGTTATGGTGGCATTTAGAGATCAAACTAGCTAAAACACCCACACTGCAGACGCCCTAAGATGGCATGTACAACATCATATTTTTTTATGATTAAATAAGGTTTTAGATAGAGATGAATCTGATAACATTTGCAGTGGAAATAGTTCGCCGGTTCCTTTTGCACAAGCGGCTAATTAATCAGTTTTGCTCTGTGACGAATCCGTAGCCTGACACGCCGAAGCCCGTGAAGTGTTTCTGATCTGGCCGGGCCCAAAACCAGCCAACCATCTCCGCCTCCTATCCTAAACCCCACCGGATAACACAACACACAACAGCACCGTCCCCGTTTCCTCCTCGCTCGAACGCACCGAAGAGAAGCGAGGGAGGATGGCGTCCCTGGCGCAGCACGTCGCGGGCCTCCCGTGCCCCCCTCTATCCGGCGCGTCGCGCCGTCGCCCCGCGGCGCAGAGGCGGCCTCCGTCGGCGCTGGTTTGCGGGACCTACGCGCTGACCAAGGACGAGCGGGAGCGGGAGCGGATGCGCCAGCTGTTCGACGACGCCTCCGAGCGCTGCCGCACCGCGCCCATGGAGGGCGTCGCCTTCTCCCCCGACGACCTCGACACCGCCGTCGAGACCACCGATATAGACACCGAGATCGGCTCGCTCGTAATCCCTCGCTTCCTCCCCTACTCTATTGCCACTACTTGTTCTTTTGGTGTGGGAGTCGACAGTAGCAATTGGTGTGGATAGGAAGCTGTTCATCCTTCGAAATTAGATGGTGTCAGTAGAGTTATAACGCTTTGCCATAAATTTTAGTTTATAGTCTCCCAGAAATGTGACCTGGTACTTAATGAAGGGAATGTAAGAATATCGCTGGTCTTCGGAGTTTGAATTTTCAACTTACTTGGATAGCCATGTTTCTCACTATTCTTGTAATCAAGTATGGTTTTTGGTGTGGGCAAATGCTGTCATGTCACCTTTCCCCCCTGAACCTGTTCCTAGTGGTACTTGGTTGGAGCATACTGGATAACATATCACTACTCACTAATCAGTAATAACTACTCCGTAGTTCAGTTGTTGTTCAATTTTTAAAGGAAAAAAGGTCCAGTATTATCCTTATACCAAGGACCAAACATGAACTTGTAGAATCAGTTAGAGTTTAACCGTAAAGAACGACTCGGATTAACTTGCCAAGCCTCCACTCCCTAAGCTACCTCAGAACATTGAAGCTAGTGGTAGTGGGTGATATGAGGTCCTGGGCCCAGACCTCACCAGTCTATTTATCATGTTTGATGTGGCAGCAGAGTTACTGATGTATTGCTAACTAGTAGTTTCTTAATTGCTCCATTCCCCTGTCAAACTGATTTATTTTATATAAGGTAGACCCAAACACAATGTCTAATAGAACCTAAAGTAGAACTAATTTTAACTACAACTTAATGCTTAAGTAAACAAACTAACATAATGTCTCATAGAATTATCTCTTAAGTCTGGTCAGCTTCTGGAGGAAACTTGGGGGCTGCTCCCCTGTAGTGTGAGTGTGTGACTAGTGAACAATGATTTTCTGTTACCCAGTGCTCCAAGGTCTGAATTCCATTATTATTTTAGGGGCCTCATCTCTGTGGAACCACCGGAATCAGTGTGTCTTTGATGGAGGAACACCAAACCTTGCTGGCATTTTGTCTCTGGCCAGTGACGAGCTTATATTTTGGATCTAAGTGATTAAGGGGTTCTCTCTCCTGAATGCTCCAAGGCTAACTTTGTAGTGTATCAGATCCAGGTCAAGGTTGTTTGTGTCTTAGTCTAAAGCGCCAATGTAATGAAATGTGGTGTGTGTGTAAGTGTGTGGCTGTTGTATGGATTTTTTATACCTTTCTTCTTCTTCACATAATGATACATAACTCTCCTTCATGCTCGAGAAAAAAAAATGTTATTCTGTAACTGATATTGCTGGTGGTTTTCCCTAAACTTCATTTCATATAGATGCACCACTGAATTATTCATAGCCGTGTTGTGATAATAAAGTCAATATTTTAAAAATGATTCATCCAGCTATTATATATTATAAAGGTAAATGCTGTACATAATCATAGTTTCGATATCACTGGCTTTGCATTAGTCCCTGATTTTTTCCTTTGGCATTGCAGACTTGTGGTTCTGCAGCAACCACTCTTGATGTACTATTGTTGCTACTATTTGCTCTTGCACCTTGATTCATTGTAGGGTATTAGGTCTGGTCACATTTTAACATAGGTCTTTTTTAGCTTTACTATTTTCATAAGCTTATCATCTAAAAGTATTTTATATGCTTGTGTCATCTACAGATTAAAGGAACTGTATTTATGACTACCTCAAATGGTGCATATATCGACATCCAATCGAAGTCTACTGCTTTTTTGCCCTTAGATGAGGCATGCCTTCTTGATATCGATAACGTTGAAGAGGCAGGCATTCGCCCTGGGTTAGTAGAAGAATTCATGATAATTGATGAGAACCCTGGTGATGAAACTTTGATTCTGAGTTTGCAAGCAATTCAGCAAGAACTTGCATGGGAAAGGTGCCGGCAGCTACAGGCCGAAGATGTCGTCGTCACGGGTAAAGTGAGTACAAATTGTACAGAAGCATTTTTTTTTTATACTTTCTCTTCTTCTCCTTCCTTTTTTACTATTTCCATTTGATGGTCCTTGAAAAACTTGCTGTTGTTGCTGACTTGTTGAGAACTGGATTATCTATTAAGTATCGCGTTCTGTTTCCCCTTGTTTGTGTTGAACTTGACCAGATAAGATTTTACCCTTTTTAATGTCTACTTGACAACAGCAGCTATTGTTCCGTAGGGAAAAAAATCCCTGTGTTTCAAAATGTAGGTCATTTTATTTTTGTCCTTTGTCAAACTTCTCTAAACTGACCAATTTATATTAAAACATATTAACATCTACAAGACCAAATAAATCCTCTATAGACATATTTCATAGTGGTTTAATGAAACTAGTTGCTTTTGTTGTTGTAGATGTTATAGCATTTTTCTTAAATTTGATCAAAGTTAGAGAAGTTTGACTTAGGACAAACTAAAAGGCTTATATTTTGGAGGCACTATATTCCACTGCAGTTATATATCTTGCGGTGCACAGCAATTTTGAATATTCAGTCAGTTACTCAGTTATGATTCCAATGTTTTCATATTAACTTCACATTGCTTGCTTATCAATTACATACAAATTAGTAGCTCATAGTTCATGTGATAACTTCCCAAGTTCCCATAAATCCAATTACCTTTTTGTACTTTTTATTGAACTTATGAAGTTAGGATCAGTCAGTTTATGATAACATGTTATCTGTCTTCAAGGTGCTATTTATCTTTGCTCCTGTGTTGTCTATTTGTATATAGTGTTGGTATAACTTTTATATATGGCTGGTTTCTGTTGGGACTACCTTGATGACATTGTTCAGCCTTTTTGGGTTATCTTAGTTTCTTCAACCTTATTCAATTTTGTTCGCAGGTAATTGGTGGAAACAAAGGAGGTGTCGTAGCTCTCGTGGAAGGGCTTAAAGGATTTGTTCCATTTTCACAAGTATCATCGGTTGGTTCTTGACCTTTTCACAGAAGTTTCTTATATTCTATGTTTAATTGCCAAGCATGAGGTCCCTTTCATGTGCTTACCATAGTTTATGTTTGATGCTTTGCTCTGGCTGAGTTTTACAATTCCTTATTTGATAGCATTTTGTTTCATCTTGATCAGAAAACAACCGCTGAAGAGCTGCTTGACAAAGAATTGCCTCTAAAGTATGTAGAGGTCGATGAGGAACAAGGCAGGCTTGTCCTCAGTAATCGCAAGGCAATGGCAGATAGTCAGGCCCAGCTTGGTATTGGGTCAGTTGTCTTGGGAACTGTTGAGAGCCTAAAACCTTATGGTGCCTTCATTGACATTGGTGGAATCAATGGCCTTCTCCATGTCAGCCAGATTAGTCATGACCGTGTTGCTGATATCTCAACAGTTCTTCAACCAGGAGACACCCTCAAGGTATAGTGGTTGCTGTTCTTGGTTGTTATGCCATATCCATACTTAACACAGCTAACACTATTGCATTCTGTGGCTTATAGGTTATGATACTGAGCCATGACCGTGAAAGAGGCAGAGTCAGCCTTTCTACAAAGAAGCTTGAGCCAACACCTGGTGACATGATCCGTAATCCCAAGCTTGTTTTTGAGAAGGCAAGAATAAACAAAAAAAAACATTTACTCTTGTGCTGAATATGTTTTAGGTAACAAACTGACATATTGTTGCTTCTGCTCAAACCAGGCTGATGAGATGGCTCAGATATTCAGGCAGCGAATAGCTCAAGCAGAGGCAATGGCTCGTGCTGACATGTTGAGATTCCAGCCAGAGGTATGGCTACCGTGTTAAATCACATTTCATCTAAGTTCAACTGTACTATGTGTAAATCATGAATCATGTGGCCGAGCTAATCAAATCATCGTCCTGCTTTACCTCTTCACAGAGTGGATTGACCCTCAGTTCAGAGGGCATCTTAGGACCATTGTCGTCGGACGCACCTTCAGAGGATTCTGAACCCACAGATGAATAGAGGCAGTTGACGAAGTGCGCCAGATTTGAGATATGTGATGGGAGTTGATCATGCTTATTTTTCGTCGAGAGGAGGCAGGACAAAAGCATGTTCTGTTCAGATCGTTTCCCCCTTTCAGTTATTCTTGCCTCATTGTGTAGGAAATCTGAAAATGTAAGAAGTTTCTGCGCAGACGCCGAAAAGAAATGTAATTTACGCCCCTTGTGAAGCTATCCGATTCTTGCAGTTGCAGAAACCCCAAAGTACAGTTTGACCGTAAGTGTATATTTTGTAATCTTAGTGCGTATTCAGCGGGGAACACGCAAAGTGTTCTGACGAATTGCATCACGTTTCACTCAAAACCGAGGCAAAAGACGCGTCAACAGCAAATCAGCGTACGAAAGCCAAAGTTCCAAGCGAAATTTGCTGTTGCACTGTAGTGGAGCGGATGGTTCTGCAACACTTGGCACGTACATACGTAAGAAAGTTGGAACGAAAACTTGTTCGAGTTGCCCACAACCCCTTAAGCACAGTGGCAGTGGCACAACACATTTCCCATAGAAACAGTGCCAAAAAGGCAAAGAGAAGCCAAGTAACTTTTGCAACTTCGCAGGTTGACAATCGATAAACACGTTGTTGTTTGTTTGTTTTTACGAAAGTTAGTTGTGCCTGGAGAGCTGCTTCTCCTCATGGCCACCACTACTACTCGATAGACAGAGAAGAGAAACGGTTTTTAAAAACAGTTTGCTTGTACAATACGTACAACTGTGCGCCCCTTGCATGCTCTTTTGTTCAAACATATCAAGCTGCCAAACCTGACTAGTTTCACTGATAGCGCCCTCCACTACATTTACATACCAAACGCCAAACATAAATCAAATGCCCCCCTTTATTATTTCTTCAATCCCGCCGGTGCATGTCAACTCTGAATAATTTTCCTCGGAGAAAATGCTTTCACATTGCGAGGAAATCTGGGATTATATCCATTGAATTACCGGGGGTCAATTTAGCTTTGCTGATCCTGAATCACGCGTACTAGCTAGCTAGGCCGTCTGCTGAGAGACCTGAACGGCTACCAAACTAGCAAGGCAGCATCAGGCTAGTGTCAGTCCCTTTCCAGTTTCCAGCACTTCATATTTCCTGAACCCTTGTACCCACTGCGAAATCCGGCGCCATATATATCCAGTTCCGGCGATCTAAGCTTCGATGAGATTTTAAGTGCTTTTCCCCCAGTATATGAATATGATGGTATCTTCAGGTGGAGCTACTGTTCATGCACGTCGACCGGCCGGTGGCGCTCTCGCCGCGCCGATCAGTCTCCCCGCCCGCCGTGAGTGCGGATTGGAATTCGCAGGCCGGCCGGCCGGATAAGCCTCCCGTCGCCTGCAACTTGCATCGTCATATTCTACTGGTTGCTTGGCACCAAGAAACAAAAGCGATCTTCTCTCTGTATATCTTGAGCTCTCTGCGCACCGCAATGTAGCTGTCGATCGAATCGATCGGCCGAAGCTGCACAAGCGCACACGTCCACGGACCACGGTCCACGGTCCAGCAGCAGGAGCTGAGATCTCATGTACTAGTACGTACGTAACGACTCAGCAGTCAGCACGTAGTACTTGCTTTGCTTGGCCCTCTTGGCTTCTCTGCTTCGTTCACGGCTAGCTCACTGTGCGTGCGTGCTGTTAGCTAGTAGTAGCTACGTGGTGTTTGACCATGAACAGCAGTAGTGAAGGGAAGGGAGGTATCTAGCCTGTCCCTGCCTACTAGCTGGCTGGCTTAATAATTGGCATTTGACAAATGGAGTGTACGTTGACCGGCAACTCAGGAGGATTAGGTAGCATGGCATAACATGACAGTACATGCACCATGCAGATTAAAAGGCATATACACTCGTACAAATTAGTAGTTTACAATGAAATATATATAGTAATAATAACCACGGTCTTATTTGCATTCCAAAGCAGGAGTACTAAAATTAATATAGTATATCACAGCTGTCTCTGATCACTTTTGAACCGCTAGCTCTTTAATTGCCTTTCCTGCTCCATTTAGTTTGAGATTGAGCATGCATGGTACGGCGCTAGTAGATTAGCAGTACTAGAAGCTAGCTAGCTGCAAAAGGCGAAGCCGTGGTCGTCAGTATCGCTAGCTGCCGAATTCGATCCGGAGAGGAGGTAAAATAAACCGGTTCGTCACCCATCTACTAGGCACGTGGTTACCATGCATACGCGTATGTACGTGTTGAGTGAGGAGCTAGCCTGAGGTCGAGTTGAACAACACGTCTAGCACCAAGTCCCTCAAGCTGCAAGCAAGCAGAGAGAGAAATGCTTTGCTGGTTTCTTTTTGGGATGCTTTACTCTTTTTGATGGATGCATGCTCGATCTCTCCATCCCCTTTTGAACTCACAATGTCAAACAGCATACGGCAGGCGCGGCAGCGACGCACCCATCTCCGTCGATGGCTTTCTGCCTCCACTGACCGGTACAGAGATACAGGCGGATCTATCGGCAGACGATCGATCTATCGAGACGCGTACGAGCACCACCACGATCCATCTGGCCGCTGTCACGTTGCTCGCTGCTTGCTTGTGGTGGTAGATACGACACGCGCGCGGACACCAGCCACACATATGCATGCATGGTAGACGCGCTACTCCGTACTACACTGCAGGCTCGACCGTACAGCAGCTAGCGCAGGTTGTTGTGATCACGAACGATCGAGTTGTCACTGCGCATGCATGCATGTGTGCAAATGGTCCATCGATCCATCGACCGAGCTCGTTGTGCACATGCATGGACGCACGGACGACCGTGCCAAGTTAGGTGGTTCCTCTCTGCTCTGATCGTAGTGCCGCCGTGTGTGTGCCGCCTTTCTAGCCATCTAACTCGATCGTCTGCGGCCCGTTGACCTGGTGATATGATGGCGCCGCGATGATATGGTGCACTATCGGGGCGCTGCGTGCACCCATATATGATGATGTGGATGTGGAGGGGACGACGGAAAGGGGGCCGGTGTGCGCAACTAGCTTGGTACCTCGCGATCGGCCGGCCTGCCGACCGTGTGATCCATCGTACGTGTCCGTGCGCGCTTCGGCGTACGACGCCTATGCTATAGGCGCCTAGCTGATAGCAACGCGGCCACGCGCCCGCGGGCGGCTGCCTGCAACAGTACAACCCCGCGTACGCAAGAGCACGACTGCCTGCAACAGTGCGACCCCGCGTACGCGAGAGCACGACGACGCGTCCGACCGCGCGCGCGCAAGTTGCAGCAGAAAGTTGATCAGTCCGGTGGTCCGTCGTCCTGGGCAATCCATCCGATCGAGCAAAGAGATCCGCCGAGTAAGCCAGCAGAAAATGGAGCGCGGCTAGGTTGTAGTGCACTATAGTGGCCACGCACACGCGAGCGCTAGTGCATGGCGCACGAGAGTGACACGAGCAAACGAACGCATAGATGATAAGCGGTCGACACGCTTCTTCCCCAAGCCGTGTGCCTGCACTTTGCATTGGCCGCTCCACGCACTATGCAGCAGCGCTAGCGCAGGGCGTCCAGATTAACAACAGTAGCAGTAGCAGCTACACACTAGGGGACGTACGCTAAGCAACAAGGGCTAGTTAGCTAGCTTGTGGAATACTAGTAGACAGTAATCGTGATAGCTCCAGCCAAGCCATATATATTTGCATGGTGGCACACTGACACCACGTAGTGCCCAGTGGTGGCGCATCAAGAGATATGGGGAGACCCGGATGAAAAGCGCTCTCTGGGCCGGGGTCCGGGGATTGCACTGACGCCTACGTGCACTGCGCTGCGCCCGGCCGGGGCGGGGGCTCTGCCGCTGCCGGCAGCCGGCACAAGCGATCGCGGTCGCGGTCGCCAGCGCTTTCTTGCAGGTAGACAGACAGACGTACAGAGAGGCCGGCCGGCGGCCAGGCGACGATCGACGACGGCGACGCACACACACAAGCACGTCTTATCCCCAGTGCAGTGCAGTGCAGTGCGTGTGCAAAGGCGTCCCCTCCCCCCGGCTACCTAGCTGGTGCCTACATGCCGGGGACGGCCGGGCATCGCGTGGCCGATGTGCCCTGTATCAATCCGATCCATCACGCTCGCACATCTTTTCTGCGATGTTTATATATTCCTTCCACTGCGTGTTTTCGTACGTGGTTCCATCGATCAATCAGTGCTGCTGGCTTTATAGCTATAGTAGGTAGGTCCCCGGCCTGCTGTTCCATCTGCGGCTCTGCATGCCAGTAGCTAGTAGTCGCTGGCTAGCTAGCTTGCTTTCTCGATCGATCGTGAATCGGCCGGCGGCTTTGCATCCATGGCAATAGCCTTGTCCGATACTGGAACCCTGGTATTTCTATCAGGCATCAGCTAGCTATAGCTAGTGGTGACCCGAGCAGCCGAGCTTGATCCGTTGTGTCATGAGTGACGGCAATGCAACCGGCCGGATTTCGCGTAAGCGGATAAGGCAGCGGCGGCTCAATTCAAGCAGTGAGATACGATACAAACAGCTGCTATATATACCTAGCTACTAGCTATATAGGACTAGGACTAGGACTAGTGTTCCGCTGCCCATTTTTTATCCTGTTTACTGTGCAACCTATTTTCGATCAAGATATTTGTACATGCAGCAGTATGCCGACTTTTTTTTTTGGAGATATTTGTACACACGCAGTATGCCATTAGTTGAAGTACCACTTTTACAGATATTTCTACATGTTGCGCGACAAAAGGGGCGCGTACGAACTATTCGTAAAGCAAGGAAGCTCGACATCTAATTATCTATATTAGTGATCTTAACTGTTTGATAGCTATATAGTATGAATGCTCAAATAAAATCGCATTATTATTTGCATGTATCTCTGAAATCGATCGAAGTGCTGTGTGATTGAAGGATATATGGTGCACGATTGATGGTCGTGTTCCTGCAGGCTCGTCGTCGTCGTCGTCGTCGTCGTGCATGCAGTTGCGTTGGGCACCTCACAAGGTTGAGCTTATCGCACTTTATTAGGGGCCGTGTGTGTGTGCGTTGGTGATCCATGATATTTCTGATATGAAGCATCGTCGATCGTCAGTGCTACGCATAATTGATGCGACATGCATCAAGGCAGTTACTAATTATTAATTATTCCTGTTTTTTCCTTTATCTTCATTCATGCATGTTTGTTCGATCTACACTTCGCGGACGTGGCCATTTGCTTAGTGGAATATATGCAACCAGATTCCATCTCCAATCATCCTCACGGAACTGTACGTGTATGTACAAGCTCAATCTGGACTCAGCGCTGGTTCTATTCGATTTATTAGCTAGATTGCAGTTTGTAACAATCCAAAAACTGGCTACATTATTGTTATTTATAATCTGACCTCCTACTAGCTTACAAATTGTAACAATATGCAATCCACATAATATAGGCAAGCTAAAACAAACATGGCCTAAGAGTTTTTTTTAGGCTAACCTCACTACACCATAAAATGAAAATTACAATATTATTTTTTTTTGCGAGACTAAAATTACAATATTAATGATAGGGAAAGTATCCATTTCTTTATAAAAAAAGATAAAAAAATCCAATCACTCAAGCGCCTTTGGAAAAAGAAATTAAGACCTCACATCAACATAGAAGATTTGACCCTGCTGCTATGTCTATGTCTGCAACTTTTCTGAATGCTTCCAACAGGAATGGTAGAGGAATATAATGACGTCAGTCGGTTAGTGTTTGCTTAGATATATATAGATAGGGTTGAAGAAATTAATCCTCCCATCTCCCTTCGTTCTATCTTGTCCTGACAATATACTATTAGTATCTAATAAGCAGTTATCTGCTACTGATGCCATTGAACTTTGGACAGACGACGCTTCTTAATATATAGCCAATCAGTTATCGTAGCTTGTTGTATGCACTGTCGAGTTTGACCAGAGCGACGCAAGCAATTGGGGCGGGGATATACGATCTCCAGTCAAATCATGCATGATCACCTCACCCTAAGTGATCAGCTGAGCTAGTAGCATCCCCTCCGACCCACTAATCAACTAAATTGCGGCTAATAATGTCGCCCGCTAGTGTTTTACTATAGCTATAGAATAGATCATCGATCGTGTCTTTGTTGTATCTTGATACTTCTAGAATTTTTTACCTTCGTTTTGGTGTGTACTCTGATCGACCTTCGTCTTTGGTTTACTTTGATCGACCTTATGTTAAGAGAGGAATAGTCAGCCTGATGTATCAACTAGGTTTTGTCTCAACTCAGAAAACATAAGAAATATGTCACGAGTCAAATCATTTTCAACGAAATCATTAGATTGGATATATGTATTCTTCAAGTATTCAACCTGTAAACGTTCCCTACTGCTTCAGTCCAAAAAATGGTCATCAATCAGTTCCAACGAAATCCTTGATATTCAACAGGTAAATCTGTACTATTATATGAGGATGTCCATTTCAAACCGATCGACATGGTCTCAAATTTGACCATGGTAGTAATTTTTCTAGTAGTGGCCACGTGACCTTTATTAAACCTAGAAGCTTTTATTACTAATTAACAGTAAAGAAAACTAAGTGAATGAATTTGATCATATTCCCTCTATCACTGAATAAATAGATTTTCTATCAAATTTACGACATATTAGCGCATATATATATATATATATATATATATATATATATATATATATATATATATATATATATATATATATATATATATATATGAGAGTAAAAGACCATACTACCATTTATTAACCGGAGTAGTTGCACATTGACTTGTGTTTGTTCCAATACACACTAATCATAGCATTTACTACACACATCCAACCACAGAAACTCAACAATGGATTGGGATATGGGAAGGGGTACAATAAATGCAAGGAGATTTCGAGAAAAATAAATAGCCTAGTAAGGTGGACCATTCAATCTCCTAGAGATTGATTTATTTGTAGACAATCTTGAGATAGAAATCTATCTATTCAAGGACAAAGGTAGTAACATTTATCTGAGTTAAGGACCACGTACTATTACACCAATATTATGATGAGCTTGACCTAATTCAAATAACTCCATCTCTTTAGAAAGATTATTGTTTTAGTTTTGTCCAAAATCAAACTTTTTTTTTATCTTCGACAAACAATTTGTAGAAATCCATACAATTTAGCATCACGAGATTTATGTTGTTAGAATTGTCATGAGAAATACTTTCATAATATGTAACTTGCTCGTATGTTGTTTCAATTACAATATGTGAACTTGTAAAAATTTAGATATACATATTTGACTTGTGAAATAAACAAATAAACCGAGGGAGTAATATCGATACATAAATATTTTGGGATTATATATGTCCACATAAGGCTACTAGTATATTAGCATATAGCATATATAGCAAACAGCGATGGAGCATTTTCTCCAAAGTGGGACAAAAATATCCGCAGGACAAAACAAAGGCTGAAGACCTGAAGGTAGGCTACTAACTATACTATAGGATTGAACTGAGGAGTGAGGAGGCAGTTGACGATTCTGATTATTTTGCAGAATTCTTAGGTGTTCTCTTCTAGAAGCGCATGCATGCTTCCAACATGTCTCCGTTTTTGTAGACCCCCAAGTTGCACGCATTGACACAACACACACCGGAAAAACAAAAAGAGAACTCAAAACCGGCGCATGCATGATTGAGCATCAAATCAAATGAAACCATAAAACGACCAAACTAAAGTTGTCAGCGGCGTTTTGTACTTTGCACCATGCCAATTGCCATGCATCACCCGCTGGGGGCGCTAGCTGGCACCTAACACTGCCCGCCGCTCACGTACGTCGCGGTGCCCCTGTGTGCCAGTGGCCCAGTGCTCACTGTGGGCCCCACGTGCAGCCCTATGTCATTTGTCTCGACGTGTGTCTCCATGGAGAACTTAAAAAAAACAACAACATGGCATCATTTGATTTTGACCCTCTCGCGGCCTTTGGATAATCGCTCCCGTTTGACCACTGGTCTCTTTGGGAAAAAATTCTCTCCATTGGGCCATCCCATCGATGGATCGACCAGACCAGGGTCTGCCTGCCGGTCCAATGCAAGCAGCTGCGGGCCCGGCGTCCGGTCCGAAAGCTGCGTCAGGTCGGTAGTAGGAGTACGTGCGACGACGCCGACGAGACGAGTATATTAAAACGACGCACATAGATGGTCGAGAAGGTCGTCCATGCATGACGCTCTAATACACATTCGAGAGTTGGAGGTCTAAAGATTAGTTCCTGCTAGTGGCAGTATACTTGATGCAGCTGGTTGAGTCAAATACGCTTCATTCGGCTCTGAGCTGCTAGCTAGCGAGCAATTAGCAGCGACCAACGCTGAATTAGCCGTCGTTGATTCTGCATTACGCGCATAATCAGTGGAGAGTTCATGCTTGCTGCGTCGGCGTCGTACGCGGAAATTTTGAATAATAATGTCCGAGACCAGGAAAAGGCTGCCGGGTAAATCGATCCAAATGCATGCATGCGGGGTCTCACTTACTAGTTGTTTAAATTTGTCCTATATGTGGAGTAGTATCTTATCACTTCGGTCGTTGACATGTTTGAATTTTACGTTTTGGGCTTGTTGCCACGCTGTTTATTCAATTAATAAGCATATACTTAGTTAATCGCTCTCACTGTTCTTCTCAAAATAAGTCTCCATATCTTGTAATCCAAAGAGTCAAACAATCCCAATTTTGGCCAAATATATACTAAAAAAGATTAATATTTTATTATACAAGATAAACATCATTAATTAACTAGAAGTCGGAGTATACAACAAGTGTGTTTCCCCTCCTTCTTACACACGATTTCCATCCTCTCTGTCCACTCCTAGGGCCACCATACCCTGCTGCTCCTCTATGTCCTCTTCTTCGTTGTTGTCGGCACGAGCCGGTCTGCTCCACTAGTGTAGAACGTCCCCAAAACACCTCTCTCTCTCTCTCTCTCTCTCCTCTCTCTCTCTCTCTCTCTCTCTCTACTAGGATCTCCGAGGCCGCGCCCCACCGCCTCCCACCACCCCTACTTGCATTGAGCTCCTCCCCCACCCGCACCGGCCCATGGAGGATTGAGCGGTAGAAATGGCGGATCCGGCAAGGTAGGCCTCCTCCTCCCCTCTTATAGCGAGGAACAGGCAGAATTGGCCGTTGTGAGGAAGAAGAATTAACGTGAGCCATTGGATAAGGAGATCGATGGTCAAAATATCGAGTGTTGCGAGAGGGAGAAACACTCCGTCACTATATAGATTTTCTCTAAATTAATCACGTATATATTTCCATACTTAACCTATTTGGAGATATAATTATTGATATTATTTTTATAAACTTAATCAAAGTTAGGATCAGTTGACTCTTCAAAATACGAGATGAAGACTTATTCGGATAACTTGCTAGGACATGCCACGATTCCTTAGTATTAGCCATGCAATGAGTTTGTCCCATATTCAGTTTCTTTAATTTGCGGTGAGACACTCACTCCTTCGCGTAAATAAACTAAAAAATAAATGTTAATGTTAATTAAAAATATGATATATTCTATATAGAGCTGCCATCAAAACGGTTCAGTTTATATATGCATGCGTGGCTGGCAAGTGGACCCGGCCTCTTCATCAGTTTTCAGCATGGGCTCCAGTTGCCGGTGACTCGTCGGACGGCGCCCTTTGACATGTTCAAAAAGCTGAGTAAAGAAACGTCCACACGCGCTTAGCCGCCGCCGGCGGCGCGGCGGCGGCGGCGTCTCGGCCGGCGAGCGAGCCCCGCGCGCGCCCGCGCGAGTGCTCACGCGTTCGACGAGGCTGCTTTGATCGTCGTTGTCCTTCTGCTGCACGCGCACGCACCATGAGAATAGTGCGCTTCTAGAACACACATAGACTCAGTCATATAGTACTAGTATATAATATAATCATATAATTACTCGTATTGCTTCATCAGTGATCACTTACTATTAATCTGAGGCGAGAGTAGGGACCATAGTAGCCATTTGCAGGCAGGCAGGCAGGCATGCATACTGCTGCTCCTACAGTCCTACTTGGGCATGCATGCACTTGGCAGGAATATTTTAGAGACAGATCGTACTAATATGAAGCAGATGAAGTACTAATCGGCAATGGCGTGGCAAGCATTAGCCTATAATGCACACTGTGAGCCCTGAATAATATAAAGCTATTAAGGAGCATTAGCGTGCATAGCATCTATTAAAGCTCTAACTAGAATATATTAACAAAGGAGTTAATAATAGCTAGTCAATTAGGTTGGTGGTGAAAACTACTAGTACTACCGAGCAACATGGATCATTATATTACTTCAATTTCTACGCTGACATTGACGCCTATGAAAAATATGATATCGGTTACCTTGTTGGAGGATGCAAAATATCCTTTGGTAGTTGGTAATAACTTTCTTGCAAAGGCTGTAATTTTCAGTTATGCGGATAGAATGACGACCATTAATCAAGCTTGACAACGAGCGCAGTGCAACTTTGTGTATATATAATAAGGTTGGTGATATCCTTTTCCTATGCAATGGTTACATTATTATGGTCCCGATCTATTTAATTCAAGTTAATTATGTCACCAGGTTAGGGGAAACCCACACTTGCCTATATATATATATATATATATATATATATATATATATATATATATATATATATATATAGCACAATAATAAGAAATCAACTGTGTATTTGGTAACTCTAATTATGATGCACACCACTAATAGCTAAGAATTCAATTCAGTGTGCGTGTGTAATGATGCGAATTATCGTGCCGCACGGGCTTTAGCGATGAACTATATATATCTCTGTCATATTCAGCTGGAACTATCGAATGTGTGCGTGTTATACATATATACACAGCATTTTGTTTGGTGGTGATGAATTCTTCAATATAATGTTAATTAATAAAGAGTTATATTTAGGGATGGGAAGACCTTCTCGTACAACTTTTTGTCACTATGTTAATAGCATAGCCACCACCTCTTTGGTTCCATTATTATTGTATATATATTATATTGTGCTGACTCGTCATCATGTATACGTAGTGATTGTTGTTCACACTTCACACAGTATTGTAATGGTCACTACTGCCACAAACATATGTCCCAATTGGGGTTCTTTAATCACACTTGCAGCATACAAACTGTCCAGTACTTTCTAAGAGTTTGCTGCATTTAGTAGACCTTTCCTTACAAATTTGTTTTAAAAAATCATCTCAGATTGGTACCAGCTGAACTAATGCTTGCTTTTGTACCTACACTAACTTCCTTTTCCCCAGCTAATGTTGATAAGATTACTACAGAATCCCCAATCATTAATTATACACCTCAAGAAGTTTATTACTAGCTCATTGGTTGGGAAAAGAACCATCCAGATGCTTCATCTCCAAAGCATGCATGGCCAATCCAACCACATGTTTCAAAACTTTTTATTGTTTATATATTATCTGGCCTTGATAATCATGATTAGAGAAACCCTTACTATATAGTATTTTCTACGCTTGGTTTAGTTACCAATGGGGAACCAACAGTGGTAGGAGACTGTGTGTTGCTGGAAAGTAAGAACTACATATTCCATGCAATGTAAGGTTGTTCACTCTAGCTTTGTGATTGTTAAAGGCAGACAGCTCGATGGAGCAATTTACTAGTAGTACTCAACAAGCAGCAGAAAAGTCATTGCACCATGTTCTTATTCTTCCGGTTAGTAATTCTTTTGGCGATGCCCTGATGATTCTGACACATTGCGACAACGTACAGCAGCACAAGGCTAGCTCTAAAAACAATTTGCACAATTTGCACAAAGCGCAAGAGAAGCTCATTTCCACATCACCAACAAAGCAGTGATGTAAAGCTTGGAATATGTTCTATACTGACTTTGAGATGTAACTTCTAGATCTCAATAAAGTTGTTGTTGCATATGTACTGCTAGCCGCGGACGACGCGGTTGGTTAGTGTCACTGCAACGATATAAAATGCTCAAATCAAGAGCCAATCAAGCAGAACAAGAAGGAGAAAAGAAAAAGGTTGCCATCAACTTTGTCAGCAGTGTATGTTTCACTGTACGTTGAATTGGGAAATGGACAGAACAGCTATCTTGGTGCCCATATATATATATGGCCCTTTTTCTAAAAGCTAGTGTCCTATATTTGCTTGATGCAAAGCATATCAAACAAGCGGTGCTTGCTTTAAGGGACATATTCTTGAGCTGTCCTTAAGCCCGGGGATGTTCCTTTCATCATCTAGATTTCTTTTTGTTTCTATCAACCTTATTTCAGCATCTATAAAAGCAGTACCTAGCTAGGTATATATATATATATATATATATATATATATATATATATATATATATATATATATATATATATATATATATATATATATATATATATAGTGCCCCGATATAGGTTCTCTGCACCTCCTAATCATCATGTGGAAATCTAATTAAGTTTACATTTTTAAAAGACATCACATACAGTATTGTTTATTAAAAAAAAACCCACGTAGGCATATTAATCTCCTCAATGGAAAAAAATGTGAAGTTCTCCAGAGTATTCAGAAAAAAACAACAACTAAACTTTATGATCAGCAGAGCCTCCAGGATTGGAACAAGTAAAGTACCTGACCGAAACTACCTGAAACAAGTTATTATACTGATAGCTTTTGTACCCTGAGCCCTTTGAAGCCTACAAATACTGACCCACACCTAGTGCTCCCCTGATCGAACATTAACACGCTTATGCCCTCGCTTTTCCACTCACACATCACACACTAAACCTATGTGTCTCCCACTCAGCCATTAGCGTCTTGTTGCACTAATATATTTGCAGCGGCGATAGAAAGCCATGCAACCATCCTTATTTTACTCGTCGCCGACGTGATCGTGTCTGATTTATACGAGGCCACGATCATCGATCGTTTTTTCGTGTGTGGAAGCGCCTTTTTTGCGAGCACTTGGATTCGAAAACGTGCATCGCAATTGATATGAAAGACTAAATTTTACTTAGGTTTTTTATATGGTGGTAGGAGTACTTTAGTAATGGCCTCCCTGTCCTATTATATAGCCATATTGCCCCTCACTGAAGGGCGCTTTGGGGACAAGAGCTGCCTCCTTGTCGATGGAGCAAGAGATAGCTAGGTTGCGCACAAAAGACAGGCCATACATGATACATTTCCTTAGTTTTGGCAGCAAAAGGTTCGGAACTATGAACATCGTGTCGAATTAACGGAATGTATGTTATTTTCCGCGTTTTGTTCACAAGCACAGGGTACTTCGTGAAACCGTCAATACTAAGCGAAATCAATTTTGAAAACAATCGACTGCGTCCAAGACGTGTCAACGCAAGATCTCCAACAGAAAGCATCAACTCTACCTTAGGGCACTCACAATACAGACTCGATCTATCATAGAGTCTAAGTTTATTTATTACTCTATTATTTATAGTATTTTGCTGATATGTCAGTATATTTATTGAAGAGAGAAAGGAAAAACAAGACTCTGAGTATTATTTAGACTCCAAGTCTTTAATACCTTCGAGGTAATAAATACGCTTAGACTCTATGATAAAGTCTGTATTGTAAGTGTCTTTACTAGTTGGGGTCCTTCTTTTTATTTTATTATTCAAAATTGAGGAGTTGTTTTGGAGCATCCCTCTTAATCCTCTACAAAAGAAACAAATATATCATAAAATTTTAAACAAATAGAAACATCTAACCATATTGCATTGTCCTATGGTTAACAACATGTGCCAACAAAAGGATGTGCAGCATGCCGGAAAAACGGAGAGCAAAACACAATTAGTGAATTTTATTAGGCATGGAGAATGATTGCAGGTGTGATTTAACTGGCCGTGCACTAACTCATGCACAATGATGAACCGATGCGTTTTTCTCCTCCTCCCAGTCGCACGCAGACTTTGCACGTGACCGTATAGAAGGAATGCTTCACCATCGTGCACTACTACAGCATATGGACACCCTCCGCCTGCTACAACCTGTACTGCATGCGTACCTATATATATATACAGTATATCTCATCTTGTCAAGTCCACCCATCATCGATCTGTATGTCCTATCTAGTAGTGTCCTACAAAAATGACAGGCCAGATAAAACCAAAACCACCATTCAAATTAAATGAACCATTGGCAAAAACGTGCGCGACGCCGGAGGGGAACGATGACCACCGGCGGTTTCACACCAATCCGAGACAAAAAAAGAGCTCAAAACCACGTACGCGCCGTGGATTCCGTGCCTCCGTGCATCGTGGTGGCTGATGCATGACCCCGTACGTGTCGCGTCCTTTTTCACGGCTGGTGGATTTTTTCCTACGCCTGAAGCCCTGAACCGTGGGCCTAGGGTGCTGGAGCTTGTTTGGTGAAGCTCTTTCACGGCTCCAGCTATTTTGAAGCAATTCTGTTAAACGTTTTTCTAAAGAAGTTTTTTTTAAAAAAAAGAGTAGAGGAGCAAGAGTCATTTTCACACATGTAGCTCTTTCCAAATGACTCGGGTTTCTCTAGAAGAGTTGTGTCAAACATCCTCTAAAACTATAGCTAGTAGAAGAAATAGAAAAATAGTGAGCTCGAGGCCACAAAATGACAATAGAAACTTTGTTGCCATTAATATCGCGCTACCATTGAAAAAAAATAATTAGCCATAAAAAATGAGCATCCACGTGTAGATTCTAACCAAATATACGTAGATCGGAACTTAACCTAAGCTACATTCGATTTGCACAACACTACAAAAAAAAATCACATTTGCAATTTGTGAAGTACACTTCAAGTACGCGATCAAATGTAGGTTGATGTGCCATATACCGAAACCATGCCAAATGACGCAATCTTTGACAAGTTGAAAGTCCAAGTTTGGTTTTGGTTAATTGATGAAATCTATGGACTAACCCTATGTGCTAAGTGAATGATCAAGATAGGGTGATCCAACATGTGAGATGGAGCAATGTGCATGATTATGGTGATTGATGGATCAAGTGCTCCATGGACTATGGAAAAGAAGAAAGAGAAAAACAAAAATGGTCAAGGCAAAGGTATATCTATAGGGTCATTTTCGGTTTAGTGATCAAGACACTATAGAGAGTGTGATCACCTTTAGGATACATAGTCGTACTATCAAGAAGGGAAAACTTGTTTCGATTGCGGTTATCATGTGCCACTAGGTTTGCATTGCATGCTTAATTAAAATGAACCTAAGTGACATGAAACATGAATCAAATCCAAGAAAAATACTTGTAAAAGGCTAACACAGGTGAACAAAGGTTGGAACACAAGGTGTTAGCATATGGAAGCTTGGAGAAGAAGAAGCAACTCATTTTGACACGAGACAGTGGTCCGGACGCAGGGTCCAAACGCTAGGGATGCTCGGTCCAGACTAACGCAGATGCGTCCGGTCGCATACCCTAGCCTCAGCTTCAGCAGTACAGGTGATCCGGACGCTGATGTGTGTCCGGACGCAGGGCTCCGGTCAACCGTCCGGATCAAAATGGCTCTCTGGATGCTCTCTGCGTAGCGACCGGATGCTGAGTATGTTCCGGATGCAGAGCACCGGACGCGCATCCGGAGTAAATGCGCTCTCTGTATGCTCTCTGAGTTGGATCCGAACGCAGGAAACAGGCAGTCCAGACGCTACTATTCCCTGCGTCCGGAGGCGACGTGGCGGCTCCCGGCGAAGGCGCGAACAGGCAGATTCAAACCGAGAGGGGTCCGGACGCACCCGCAATGGTCCGGACCCCCCCATCAAAACAGTGTCCGGAGCTACGCAAGAAAGCAAGGCAAGGGGGCAAAACGGCTAGTGACTTTGGGGTTGCTATTTATATGTTTTGGCTGGCTCAAGGAGCACACTCTTGCACCTCTTATTCATTCTCACTCATTGTGCTTGCTTGAGATAGCCCCCCAACTCACTCTCTTCACTCTTGATTGCATATTTGTGAGAGTTTGAGTGATCCAAGTACTTTGATCATTGCATTGCATCTTAGTGACACTTGATCATCGTCATCGCCGCGGGATTTCTTGTTATTCTTGGTGTTTTCCAACACCTAGACGGCTTGGCGATTGAGGAGAAGCTTCGGCACATGTTGGTGATTGTTCTTGACCGGCTTCATCGATTGTGAGAGGGCTTGTACCCACCTCAGTGGAGCGCCAAAGGGTAACTCTAGTGGATTGCTCGTGTCATTGAGTTACTCTCATTTGGGTGGTTTCTTGTGGCGCCCGAGTAGTGGGTTTGGCTTGTGAATTGCCAATTAGCCACCGAAACACCACTTGAGTAGTCGACACAACGGGGACTAGCTTGGTGGCAACCAAGTGAACCTCGGGAGAAAAATCATCGTGTTCATCTTGTCTCCCGGCTACTCATTGGTTTTCTTTGTGATTGGCTCTCTATATTGACATCCATACATCACAAGGCATTGGTATATCAATCACCTCTATCTCTTGCACTTATCTTTCCTATCTTGCCTAGTTAGCTTGCTAGTTGGTTTCTCTTGTTAGTTGTTCTTGCTAGCTTGAGCTAAGTGCCTTAGGTTCTTGCTATTGTTTGTTAGGCACTTAGCTAACTAGAATTGCATTGGATAGGTGGCTTTGCACCCCTAGTAGAGCTAGAGCAAAAAGTTTCGCTTAATTGTCATCTAATCTTTTGCTCTAGTGATTTGTAGATTTTTTATTAGGCTATTCACCCCCCCTCTAGCCATTTAGGACCTTTCACAAGTAACGGATTACAACCCTATTCACAATCTAGATTCTAATAATTTATAATTCAAATGTGATCAAATGTACTTTCAATTAGTTAAATATGTTTTAAATTTGAATCCTAGCTAGGAGGGTTGATTGTGCACCCATAACCGTAGTCTGTAGCATTATATATGTAAACTCTTCGACTACTC
>CM039139.1:5085314-5202135 GCA_022036555.1 Microstegium vimineum | reverse complement strand
CGTAACCCGTGCTGTATTTGTTGCGAGCACGAGCCCTATGTAACTTTTAACCGAGATCGTGCCACTCAGTTGCGTCCACAATCTCTGAAAATGCTGGTACTAAAGCCTAGTAGCTACCTTGATTAGTCTTTAGTCGGATTATTTTTATTGGACAAAAGAAAAACTAAACTGCATGATCCAGCAACAAAACTGATAGGATTCTAGGGTGACCGAAAGAGCCAAACAGGTAACTGAAAGTTCCCTCTTCCCAAACACAACAGGATTTTGATTGGCTTAAGGTGCCATCCGGTGGTAATTGCACTTTAGTCACTACTAGACAACCTACCGAAATGTGATTATGTGAATGGTAATGACATCAGAAAGCAGAAAGCGCATGCACCAGATGACATTAGTTGCTACCGGATTAAAAAGATGGATTGGCCCCCTCAAATTTTCAGCCGTTCCAATCATGCGAAGCACTAAACAAAGAACGAGCACGCATGATCTTATCTGTCTAATCGCTATCGCCCTGCGGGGCCAGATATTTACTGGGCAAATTAAACTGAGACCAGACCAGAGTGACGACCTCTAGCCATCTCTACTACTATACTGCTAGCCGTCATGTATACATAGACTCATAGAGTATGTGTGTGAACCTCGCTCCATGTCAATAGGCCGGGCTATAGTGTTTGTGCACCATACATTTCGCAATCATCTAGATCAGATCTCCCATTCAGGCCCTGGGGTTTCCAGCCAGTTTCATAGCTAGCGCGCGCGTCGTCTAAGCTAAGCCGCGCGGCTGTGGGCTGTGGCCACTACTGGCCATCGGCGCGTGCGTCCACCAGCAGCAGAAAAGCGCATGCACTGCCGGCCCGCCTGGCTTGTTGTCAACCAAAAGAGGTCTGCCTGACTGCCTCCTCTCTCTCTCCCCGGCCCTCGTCAAACTGAAAGACTTGGGAAAGCGCAGGAGGGAAAGAAAAAAGGCGCGGCGACGACGAAACGGGGAAAGTCCAAGGCTTGTCCCGCAACAATGAACAAAGCGGTGCCAATGCAAGTCGCTGTGAGGTTGTGAAATCGACAATTCATGGGAGCAAGTTGCAGCTCGCGAATCTCTCCTGATCACGAATTTTTCTCTTGGTTCTGCGGCATCGCGAGTGTGATGGCTGGCTGGTCAATCCCGCACGTTCTACTCGGGTCTTATACCAAGCTTAGTACCTTAAACTTGCCTTTGGTTTTATTATCCACTATCCAGATATGTTCAGTTCATGGATGCCAGAGTACACATACAATATTTATGGATAAAATATAAAAAGTGGTACTACTTGTACCAGATAAAGCTAAGCTAGTGGTGTCGTATCTCCCATGTGGTTTTCAGTGATCGTACGTACTGCCGGTCTCTCTAAATTTGAAAGAAACAGTTAATTATCACTTCTAAAGAGATCAGAGTTACCAAATAAGAAATGGTACTGGCATTATTCTGTTAAGATAAGATAATGGGTAACGGACGAATCGCTGCCATGGTGATCAGTGATGCAGCTATATATGCAGGTTTTAATACTCCCTGCAATCTTGTTCCGAAAGAAATACTACTATTAAGCGAAGCAATTGAAAGCTCTCATGATATATACCCGAAAACCATATACAGATGAACTGTATACTTCGTGATTTATTCCCCTCTCGCATTGTATGCAGTAATTCTCGTCTCTTCTCCGGCTGGGGGCTGCTGACTTCCGGCCGTGTAGTGTAGCACCGTGTATTTCAAGCTACTAGCAGGTCCTAGGGCACACACGCAGCTTCGAGGCAGCTTCCGATCGAGGGCCACGGCCCACGAGCTGAGGTCTCGGTTCGGCTGGGTTCCATGAACACTGTGCCGCGCGCTTGAAGTCACGGGACTGACAAGCTCAGCCACTAGCTTACCGGCTTGTCTCTAGCTGTTAGTGTTTTCTCCGATTTCCACCGCGATTTGCAATTCAGGCACCGCGCACAGTCGCCGCAAACGAACCAGATCCTACCTGCCCGCCGGCCTGCATATGCATACTACGCGCGTGCGTATACGCTTTAGTTTCGATCTGGCACCAAGATACATGTGCTCGCGAGCACTACGTACTCAGTAGCTAGCCACCTTTGGCAGTTGGCACCGGGGCATTAGCGGCGAAGCTTGCACGATGCATCGTCACCTGGCCGGAGGCAACTTGCCCTTCCAGCCACGGTCAGGGTCAGCTGATCGACGACCGTGCATACGCCTTTTCCACTCGATTGTCGTTGGTACATAGTACTAGTACACTAGTGCTAGTAGGGACTAGTATCAAGGCTAACACTACTACAAAATAGGCATTCACTGTCGATTTTATTTAGGTCGACAATGATATTTCATCACTATCGATTTATGTTCTGACAGACCCCCAATTATTAGGGACAGGGGCTGAACCGACAGTGAAACTTATCATCACTGCCGGGGCAGTGATGCTTCTCGGCTCTATCACTGCTGGTTCAAGCCACCAACCGGCAGTGATGAGGAATTTCACTGCCGGTTCGTGGCTAGAACCGACAGTGATGTTGTGTACAGTATAAAGCACACGATCTCCTCTCCTACCTCTGTCCCAACAGTACAGAACAATGCGTGAGGAGCTCCCTCTCTCCATTGTTGTAGCTGGTGGATTTCTTGAACTCCATTGTTGACTCCTCTTCACTCTTGAATCCTCATATCTTCTTGCTCTTGGTTAGTAACAAGCATATTTCTTTAGAATTGTTGGTTTACATTGTTTTTGTGTGTAAATCCATAGTTTAGAGTTATGCTATTTTTCATGATCAAGAAGAGGGTTGTTGCAATTTGTGTCTATTTTTTGTAGCTTTTAGATCCTAAATTACTTAGAAAAATTATTGCACTTTGTTTTTATTGTGTAATTATTGTTCAATCATTGAGTAGCTAGGTTCGAAAGATTCGTCTCAAAATTATGGATAAAAATTGTAATTAGTTATATTTATTACTTACATTTAATACTCCATGCATGCATTTAAAGATTTGATGAGATGTGGAATAGATTCTGTATTTATTACTTACATTTAATACTCCATGCATACATTTAATACTTACATTTAATATTCCATGCATCCATTGTTATCTATTTATTGTCTCACTTTTTATAGCGCGACCAAATTCAAATTATATCGAAGAATATTGTTCAAAAATGCTCTTATTAATATGTTCATATGTTTCCTCTGCTCTGCCCATTTTATTTTATCAGTGCAAACATGGCTCGAGGGTGGATGTATGATCTGTCACATACAGACACACGGTACTTGACGAGCATCGACGATTTCATCAAGCGAGCTAGAGCCAATGCTAGGGACTCATATCTTGTATTTTGTCCATGCAAAGACTGTAAGAATATGAGAAAATGGGGCGACGTGGAGCATATACGTTTGCACTTGATCACAAGGGGGTTCATGAGAAACTACACGATTTGGACTTTGCATGGGGAGGTTGGTCAAAATGTTAATGATGATGTGTTCATGCCTAGTGTAGCATTATTGCCTGTTCATGATTACACAGAAGATGTGCCTACCAATGATGATGTGTTTGTGAATACATTAGCTGACGACACAGAGGAAAATGATGACATTTCACAGCTTCTACATAATGTGCATGGGGGATTCCTTAGTGCTTCACAGTTGAAAAAACTGGAGATGATGAGAAAGGATGCAAAAACACCATTGTATCCGGGCTGCCCAATAAGCAAACTGGAAGCCAACATCATGCTATTGGAGTTCAAATCAACGAATGGGTTAAGTGATAAAGGCTTCGATAACTTGTTAGGTATACTACATAAACTGTTCCCGAAGGATACCGAGTTAGCAGAAAAGACTTACCTTGCGAAGCAAATAATTTGTCCAATTGGCCTCGAGGTTGAGAAAATCCACGCGTGTTTCAACGACTGCATATTGTACCGTGGAGAGAAATACAAAGACTTGGATGAATGTCCCAAGTGTAAAACTCCCCGATACAAGCAAGGACCATCAAATGATGGAAGCAAGACCAGAGGAGGGCCCGTAAAGTCCGTGTGTTATTTTCCTATAGCTCCACGAGTGCATAGGTTGTTTGCAAATGAAAAGTCGGCCAAGCTGTTGCGTTGGCACGGCGAAGAGCGAAAGAAAGATTCAATGATGAGGCACCCCGCCGATGGTTCGGACTGGAGGACTATCAACACTATGTTCTATAAGAACATCGATGGAGAGGTAAGGCATTTGTGGTTAGCTTTGAGCACGGATGGGATGAACCCGTTTGACCGGGTTAGAACCAATCATAGCACTTGGCCAGTGACGCTATGTATATACAATCTTCCACCCTGGCTTTGTATGAAACGGTCATACGTCCAGATACCATTACTAATCCAAGGACCAAAACAACCTGGTAATGATATTAATGTGCTTCTAAAACCAGTGATCGATGAACTACTACAGATGTGGGAGACGGGTGTGAAGGATGTTTGGGATGAGTAAAAGAAAGAACATGTCACGGTAAAGGCTGTACTTATCGTTACAAGCAAGGATTCTCTCGCGAACACGCTTGGACATGCAACACCTGGGCCTCAGGAAGGAGTTACACCCAGTAATTCTTGAGAATGGACACTTCAAACTTCCGGTGGCATCATGAACACTGAAAAAGAAGGAAAAAGAAATGCTTATTTCTTTCTTCAATGATCTCAAAGTACCGAGTGGCTACTGTGGGAACCCGAAGAGGCTAGTTAACATGAGAGAACTTAAGTTTAATTATGGTTCTATGAAGGCCCATGACTGTCATGTCATAATGACTCAGCTGCTCCCAGTTGCCCTGCGAGGTATCTGTGACAGAACCTTTTAAGATAGGGCCCACTTGCCAGGATTAACTACTTAATCCCAACAGATGATCCAAACCTTAATTAGCCCATCAGGTGTCGTCACTTTGCAGCGGGTCATCCACCTCTTTCCGAACAGGATCAACCTTATCACAATCATGACAGAAGTAATACGAAATTTTTATATTACATCAAAGTAGCAGAAATTTTAAAGTCATATTACAAACCATAGTTTTGAAACATAACTTAGTGTCATACGATAAGATACATCAAGCTGTTGATAGCGAAAGAACAGATAACCGAGGTACTCTTGCCCAAGAGTCAAGCAAAGATGGGTTGTTCTTCATCTTCTTCTACACTGACCACGGTCATGCAGCAAGGAGCCACACACACCGGGTTGTGATCCTCATCTGCAACAGGGGTTAACAAACCCTGAGTACGGAAGTACTCCACAAGACTTATCCGACGAAGAAAAGTATTTGGTGGACAAAGCAGTATGCAAGTCATAGGATTCAAGGTGTGGTTTGCAAGAATCAAGTATTTCGCATAAATGAGCATTTATAAAAGAATTGAAATCAATTATGTTATCCATAAGATTACTCAAGTATCGACCTGGAGGTATGATCGATAACAAGGTAATAAACATCCACGAAGGGATCCAACAAGTATCCAATTAAAGTGTATTACTACGAAGAAGAAAACAGGGTCATGTTTCCATATCCGAGGAACACGACGATTCGAACCGGTTTATCCCAGCTGGGGCTTCCCTATCACACGACATATACAGCCGCTTAAAGCACGCATATGACTACCTTTCCCTGGATCCTCTCGCCAAGACCGGGGTTCCCTGGATCCACTCCCAGTGCGGGTTAACCGTTCTTCAAGCGAGAATAGCCAGAGTCCAGCTTTCCAGAGTATGTGATAAGTACTCCAAAGTCACAACCCTAGTCATGCATCATCGAACGGTTCCTAATTGACACAGGCGGAAAGAACCCGCTCACCAGATATCCACATCTGGTGGCTGTCCAACACCGAGTCCGCCCGGTCTCAGATTATTACTTCCATCGAGAGGACATAGCCATTTGCCGCAGCAATCCGCTATTCATCCCGAAAACAGAACCATTGCCGAAGCAAACAGGTTACCACCTAATCTCGCAGATGACAGGAAATCATCTGACTCTATCGGTCTAAGCATTGCTAAGCAGCATAAAGCAACATTCGTATTTTTAAAACAGTATCAAGGTACAGGAATAAATAATTCAAGGTAAGGCTATGCATCAAGTAGGAATTTGATTGAATACCGTAATGCAATAGTATAACATAAGTGTATTTAAAACAAACATTTTAAATACAAGGAAATGTTTGAATGCACCGGGGCTTGCCTTGGTTGGAGGGATAAACGAACTCGGGCTCAGATTCAAGAGAGAAGACCTCTGCACTGGAGGTATCTAACCCAACCAACGAACAATCTACACGATATAATGACATGTTTTAGATGATGCTTAAATAGTAAACATGATGCTTAACACAAACAAGCATGCTATCGAGAGAAAACTAAAACAGATTACCCTAAAAGAACTGAACGAACAACATTACATCGAGCATGTCCAACTTGTGTTTGTCACTGGACAAATGACCATATTTATCAAATAATCCAAAATCACTCAAAGCCTAAAGTTATAAGGGTTTCTAAACATTTTATAACTAAACAGGTCATGCTACAGAACTAAAAATAGGAAACAGGAAGAACGCTGCTCAAGACCCTCGAACAGCTAAGACTCAACCATCAGCGGCACAGAGGCTCGAGCGGTGGCGTCGAGAACCACAAAATACGGCGGCGAGTCGCCGTCGACAACCAAACCGAACGGCTACCCCTCGAACATGGTTCGGCTTGCCGAGCCGAACCCAAAGAGGTACGCTACGACTCAAACAAACCTTCAGAGACACCTCATCGAGGGTGCTGACGAACTGTCGGGGGCTCGACCGATCGCACACCATCGAGAACAGACCTCGATCGAAGAACTACCCTCGATCGCTGAAACTGGGCCTCGACCGACGAAGACAGACCTCGATCGAACGAAACGAGGCCTCGATCGACGAAGAGAAAACCTTGCTCGAGGAAACTGGGCCTCGACCGACCCTCGATCCAAGAGGCTAGGCCTCGATCGACACTCGATCCCGAGGCTAGGCCTCGATCACGACTCAGAAGACAACTGCGAGCAAAACGCCCACAGAAACGAGGCTAAAACCTACACAGCCAACCTCATCGACGACCAGGACGGTGAACTGAGCTCGACCGCACACACATGCCGACGGACACAGGCCTCGATCGGAAGAGCTAGGCCTCGAGCAAAGACACTAGGCCTCGATAAGACCTCGAACGAAACAGCCAACAACTCTAGCGAGCTAAGCGGCCCCCAAACAACGCGAAGCGCTAAGCCAAACAAACACAGAGCTGAAAGCAACACCCTCGACGACAGCACCGGCGGTCGACGGAGAAACTACTCGACGCGCGCCGAAGAGAACACGCACGCGCTCGAGGCCAACTACCCTCGAGACTGGCTCAGGACGACTAGGCGAAGCTAGCGCAAGACTTGGATCCCGAAAAGATCAACTACAACGACTCGACGAACACACTGTCGCGACAAACAAGCACAGCGGCGGCGCTCGCGAGCAGAGCGCTAAGGCTCGATATAAGGATAAACGAGTACAGCGAAGAGGTCAAGGAGCTCACCCTGGTCACGGAGCGCTAGCAAGCGTGGCCGGAGATGAAGCAGAGACGACCGTCGATGGAGAATGCGCCGGCGGAGACGAAGAACTGCGCGGCACGAAGATGTTCCCGGAGCTGTGGTCCACCATTTGCAAAACGGAGAACCCGACAAAACTCAGAGATGAACAAGAAACAAGAAACACAAAACAAAAAGACAATGCGGCTCTTGCGTAGCCCGACCGAAGACGGACCAGAGCGGCGGCGGTCGCGTCGGAGTTGAGGAAGATGGATCCGCGCTGAACGAAGACAGGCCTGACGACTTCAACCAACTTACCCCAAGGAGGTGCAAGGTCAAGGCGAAAGCAATGACGAAAGATTGAGTGATTGGCAGCTGCTAACGAGCTCGGACGAGTTCGTCAACGAAGGAGGTGGAGCGCTCGGCGGAACAGAACGGAGCAGAGCGAAGCGATGTAGAGTGGAGCAGTGGCGTGGAAAGGAAAGAAGAAAGAACGGCGTCCCGCTTTTAAAGACAGCAACGGGCTCCGCAAGATCGCCACGTACCACGACAAGACGGGAGTCCCTGGACAGGCGTTGCGCGGCTGGCGACACGTGTCAGCCAGGAGCGACGTCGAGAACGACCGTGCCATGCAGCTGCTCGAGGAAAAGACAGAACTGACCTTGCGGCTCTTTTGCAAAAATGCACAAGCTTCCAGGGGTTTTCAGGAAAAACTTCGAACACGAAAGATGTCCAAAATTTTAAGATCTACAACCTTGCTTAAACAACCACAAGCAAAAAAAAACTTTATAGATTTTGAAAATCGTGTTTAGGGTTTAATCCACCCCCTTGGAAAAAGGGTTTGGAAATCAAATTTTAAATTTTTAGACTTCGAAAAGATGATCTGCATACAAACAATTGATCAAACACAAACAATTAAACTTATTTTAGTTCAATGCATATCCAGGTTTTCAACAAATGAATGATGCTTAATGCATATGATGACATGATCAAATTTTCAATTAAGGGATTTAACAAGGTTAACACCCGGGGTGTTACAGTATCCTCCCTGACAAGGTCCGCGCTCCAATCATAAAGTTGTGTTCGTTCTTTAACGCGATCTCTGAAAAGGTCATTGAAGTGGGCAGGCTAGACCACCTGAAGCAGGAGATAGCCGAGATTATATGCAGGCTTGAGATGCATTTCCCACCGACTTACTTCGACATTTCAGTGCATCTACTTGTTCATCTTGTGGATCAAATAAAAGCCCTTGGCCTAATGTACCTACACCAGATGTTTCCTTTCGAGAGGTTGATGAAAGTTTTTAGGCGGTATGTTAGGAATAAATTTAGACTAAAAGGGAGCATGGTAGAAGGATGGTCAACAGAGGAGGCTATTGAGTTCTCCACATATTATGTGGACATCAAGCGGGTTGGAGTTCCGGTATCTCATCACGATGGAAGACTAGGGGGCAAAGGAACAATAGGTGAGAAAGCTGTCAAAATAGACAAAATTGTCTCCTTCAGACAAGCACACTTCGCTGTTCTCCAGTAGGCCGACGGTGTGATGACATACATTGATGAGCACAAGCAGTTTCTACAAAGTAAGCACATAGGGAGGTCACAGGCTTGGCTTGAGAAAAAACATAAGGAGGAATTCGGTGACTGGTTTCGACGCCAAAGGCTAGGAAAGGTGATGGGATGTCAGCTAGATCTCTTAGCCCCCGGACCTTAGACTACGCTAATGAAGTACCAAGGATATCAAATAAATGGTTTTACATTTTACACAAAAAACAGGACGGAAAGAGAACCAACCAAAATAGTGGTGTTCGTTTCGACGCCCACAATGAGTACGACACGGTGGTGTGAAGAATCATGGCCCTAGTTGGTTTCGGTGATTAACGACAATCAGAGATTATTATGGTAACGTGTGTTTTGCAGAGGCTATGCGTAGCTTAGCCATAGTGATCAACAAGAATGGACATTAATGGTCATCACTCAGCCCCCAAGATGGATATCGTTTCGGATTTCAAAGAGACATGATGAAGACCCTAGATTGATAGGCTAAGTGCCATAAGGTGATGAAGGGCACTTAGAAATAGATAGGGCTTCTCTTTTTATCTTTGACCGTACTATTAAGAGGGGTTGAGACTAGTAGCTTGACTTAGGAAAGCTTCATGAACTAGGTGTGGTGCACACTTGTCTTCATAGCTCTAAGCAAGCCTACGTTGACCGTAAGATAGCCTAGAACAACTTCCATTTTCATCGTGATGAAAAACGAAGTTGATAGAACTGTTTTCTGGGCGACGGACGCTCCTGACGGAGGCGTCGGACGCTGTCCATCGCGTCGGACAAAGGCGTCGGACGCTGGGTGGTTGAGTCCACAGCGTCCGTTGACCTTCCAGTGGAGATGTTTTCTGGCTAAGTTTTTCAAGGTCCGATGGACGCTGTCCGTCGGTCAGGCGTCGGACGCTTGGAGAGCGTCCGTCGACCTTCCCGAGAGGGTGCTTTTTAGCCCGAGCCAGAGTGTTGTGTCGGACGCTGAGATGAGCGTCCGTCGCCCCTGTGATGGAGCGTTCGTCGCTAGGAAAAGCGTGTCAGAACGAGCCGTTGGGCAGGGCGTCGGAGCATCCGTCGCCTAGGCGTCGGAGCGTCCGTCGCCCAAACTATGAACAGAACTAGCCGTTGGGGCATGCGACGGAGCGTCCGTCGCCTAGTCGACGGAGCGTCCGTCGCCAACTTAAGTTGCCAGCCCGAGGCAGTTTTCTGAGGGGCTATTTATAGCTTCTCACTCTTCTCTCCCACCTCGCCTTTGCTCATTTGAGTTGTTGAGTTTGTTGAGAAGGTTGGGAAGAGAGCAAGAGCCCTAGAGTGAGAGAGTGATTCGCGAATCCATCCATCCTCTCCTCTAGTTCATCCAAGAGTTCAAGTGTGCATCCTCTAGTTGTGAAGCTTGAGTGAGTCAAGCGAAGATCGAGGCTTGTTACTCTTGGTGATCGACATCACCTAGACGATCCGGTGGTGCTTGGAGGAAGGTGATCGCCGGAAGCTCTTCTTCATCGACGTTTGTGATCGCTTGTGGGCGATTCAACGAGCCGGAGTGGCGAAGAATCAGCCCGTAGAGAGCACTCATCCCTTGCGCGGGATTGAGGGGGAGCTATACCTTGCGAGGTGCTCCAACGAGGACTAGGGGGGAGTGTCGACTCCTCGATACCTCGGCAAAACATCGCCGTGTCAAGCATCTCTTTCCTTAGCTCTTTCTTACCGCACTACTTTCCGCACTTGTCTTTCAATTCATACTAGAATTGTGTAGGAAGTTTTCGCTTTCTATTGACTTGCTACCGCTTTCTAGCTAGGACACACAAGCGGTAGGCACTAGGGGGTTAATTGGCTCTTTATAGGTTTAATTCTTGTTTAGAAATTAAAAAGAGCCCAATTCACCCCCCCCCCTCTTAGGCATCTTGATCCTTTCATGGTGGCAACATACTATGGTTTCATAGATGAGATATGGGAGCTAGACTATGGACATCAGTTGAAAGTTGCTCTTTTCCATTGTTTGTGGGTCCGGCTGAATGAAATCAACACCGACAAGGATGGGTTCACTACCGTTGATCTATCCAAGACCGCATACAGAGATGACCCCTTCGTCCTTGCAAAGGATGTTTTGCAAATCTTCTATGCAAGGGATAACAATATAAATGGAAGACGACATGTAGTATTGCAAGGCAAAAGGAAGATTGTAGGTGTCGACGGAGTGACAGACGAAGAAGAGTACAAAGGTTATGAAGAAATGGCTCCTTTTGGGGCGGACGTTACCCTACAGTCCTTGAAGAGGGTGACGAACCTGCTTACCTCCGGAGTGATCATGATGAGGCCATCATCGTGCCTACACCGTGAATTGTTAGAGTATCATAAATTATGTAATCCTTAATGAAATGTTGTTTTAGTAATTTGCATCGAATTTGAGATCATATAGAGTTGTAGATTGATGAGTTGTACCACGTTGTTGATTGATGTATGCCATGTCAAAAGGAATTCAAAAACTATGAAGAATTAGACCTTGAGTGTATAAGCATTAATGTAGAGCTCCTCAAAACTAGCAAAAGATATATTAGAAGATTTTCAACTTCTATTCAAATTTTTGGAGTAATTACAAAGGGGGTAATTGAATTTTAAACCCTTATTTAAATTCACAAGGGAATTCAAAAACTATAAAGAACTAGACCTTGAGTGTATAAGAAATAATGTAGACTCCTCAAAACTAGCAAAAGCTATGTTGAAAGATTTTCAACTTCTATTCAAATTTTTGGAGTAATTACAAAGGGGGTAATTGAATTTTAAACCCTTATTCAAATTCAAAATGGAATTCAAAAACTATAAAGAATTTGAATATGCTACTTCAGCAAAAGTTGTAGAGAATTAAAAATTATACAACTTCTATGTTTGGAGTTTTTCAAGTTATAGTCAAAAATCAGGAGTAATTTAAATTCTAAAGCAAAAGGCAGATTTAAAAAATACACACATCACTGCCGGTTATAGAGGAACCGGCAGTGATGCACCCTCATCACTACCGGTTCTTATTACAAACCGGCAGTGATAGGGGACATCACTGCCGGTTTGTAATAAGAACCGGCAGTGATCTGACCGAGTATATAGGGAAAGGGCGCGGTCTGAAATTTTCAGACTCGCGCCCTTCCATACTTAGCCATTTCAGACTCTAGCCCGAGGAGCACTTGCCGCCGCCGCAGGAGCACTTGCCGCCGGCAGGAGCACACGTCACCGCCGCAGGCAAGAGCACTTGCCACCGCCGCAGGAGCACACGTCGTCGCTCCAACCTCACGCCACCGCTCCAGCCTCACCGCCGCTCCAGCCCGCCATTGGACGTCGCCGGTGCACGCCGCCGCCAAGGACTCCCGAGAACGCCGACACTCGAAGCCAGTGTAGGAGCTCGGAATCCTCGCCCTACAGGAGCTCGGAAACCGGCCCAAACCTCCACGCGGTGAGCTCCATGTCCATGAACCGAAGGTGTTCGATGAAATGTCTACATGGGATTCAGAGTGCTTTTGCTTGCTTGATTGCTTGCTTTCATAGAGATAGGGAGGAAGGAGGGAGATAGAGAGCTTGGAGTCTTGCTGGTCATGGAGATAGGGAGGAAGGAGGGGGATAGAGAGATAGAGATAGAGAAAGATAGAGAGAGAGAACCACATAGAGAGATATAGAGAGATAGATAGATAGATAGATAGATAGATAGATAGATAGATAGATAGATAGATAGATAGATAGATAGATAGATAGATAGAGATAGATAAAGAGAGAACTACATAGAGATTACAGAGATAGATAGATAGCTTAGAGAGATAGATATATAAATTTAGTGGCTACCATGACTTATATATATACATGTAAACCCCCATAGAAATAGATAGATAGAGAAAGATGCTTGAGTGTATCTATCTACCCATGAGCTATCTATAGACTTATCTATATAGTTTGAGCAAATTTTGAGAGACATCGATATACTTTGAGCAAATTTTCTTATATTAACTTATGCTTGCAATTTTCATAGATAGATAGAGATAGATAGAGAGAGATATAAAGATAGAGAGAAAGATAGAGAAAGAGATATAGATGTATAAATGTCATATATGCTTGTATATATGACATCATATTATGCTTGTATATATGGATTTTCTTATGCTACACTTATGCTTGTATATATGTCATCATCCTATGCTTGTATATATGTTATGTACCTATGAGTTAATACCAATAATCGAAATTATTGTCCAGAAACATGACAATTAAGCGCCGATTCACCACCCGTCGCTCTGCGACCAAAGCCGATGACCAAGGAACTAGTGGTGGCGGTGCTGAACGTGACCAAGGATTCGATGACAACCAGCAAGGGGATGAAAGACCTTGGAGCCCTAGCCATATGCTAAACCTAGAAGAGGGCCAAGGAGACGGGGTAATAACTTAGGTCATACCTAAAAACACGGTAGGTCAAGTTTGATGGGGACTTATTCATAAATTTTGAAGCAGGTTCCGCCGGAAGGTCCAAGTACTGGTGAGAGTTCCAGAAGGACTAAGCGTGGTGCAACAAAGCTCCCTCAGACAACTAGACACTGGCACATCTCTCAGTTCGATCAACTAGGGGAGCCGGTGGAGCCACTTAAAGCATTGGGCCCATATAAGAGTACCATCGGGGCACTTGTAAGGGACTTCATCCCGATCAAATACAGGAAGTGGAATGGCAGTGAGCAAGACCCGTGGAGGGTTCCAGAAGTGGAGAAGGAACTAGTTTGGAACAAGCTCAGAGGGTATTTCACTTTCCCTAATGATTGTGATGAAGCGACAGTCAAGAAGAGGGCCAAGGAAATCATGGGTCACTCCTTCAAGAATTTCAAGGGAAAGTTGCACAAGCTTATCAAGGAAGAAAAAGAATCGAATTTTGTGGGAGGTGAATTCAGCAAGCAGAGGGACTTCTGGGAGGAGTTCAAGGCTTACAAGCTATCTGAAGAGGCCAAGGCAGCAAGCCAAAGAAATAAAGCAAACTCGCTTAGGTCAAATAATCCTCACCGCGTAGGATCGCGTGGGTATGTAAGGAAGATTCCGGAATGGGATGCCCGAGTCGATGAACTAGAGCGGAGCGGCGTTACGCCTCAGACAAGCGATTGGCAGCCCAGATCAGTGAACTACCTACTCGCAAGGGGGGCACAATACAATCCTGATGGGAGCCTTTCCTCCAGGGCTGAACCCGTCACCGAGCTCCTCCAGAAGATTTCCACGATCACTGAGGAAGTGCATAGAGGGGCCCGCAAGACTGATAGAGAAAATGACATGCTCACACAAGCACTTGGAAACAAGGAGCACCCCGGTCGCACTAGAGGAGCCGGGGTAATTCCTTGGGAGAAAGCATTTGAAGGTGAATCCGCTTCCTATAGGAGCCGGGCAAGGGCTAGAACGCAGAGAGAAGAGGAGTTCCAAAGGATGCGAGAGGAGCTAGAACAAAGCATGGAAGCACAGATAGCTGCTCAAGTGGCGAGCGCTATGCAAACCATGTGTTCGAGTCAAGGGCCGCATGCAATCCCGGCTTTGAATAGCCCAGTGCCCGGCAAGGGCCGTAGTAGATGTGGCTCAACCCCTATGCCTGACGATGAAGAGGTCAATGCTCCTCATCCGGTGGACGACATCAAAGAACTTGTGAATGTCAGGTTGTACATCCTTCAGCAGTGGACCAAAGACAAGGTGGCGGTCGTACAAGCATTTCCTAGAGGAGAGAACATCATTCATGGCAAGCCAGTGCCACTCGGGTATGCCAGGGTCAGCATTGATAAGATATTGGACAAGAAGTACAATAAGATACATATTGATTTCCCAGTGGAGGAAGATAGGCCGCGTCTAGTTCACAACTTGGACACTCATGTCGCCTGGCGCAAACGCTTCATCCAGCTAGATAACCAGCCATCTTCGGATGATGATGATGACAGTGAATCATCCCGGTCGCCTCCGCCAAGAGGTTTCTCTCCTCGTCAAGATCCACCGACACCTCCTCCACCGCCAAAGGAGAAGACTCCTCCTCCTCCTCCTCCACCAGCTTCAAAGTCCTCAGGACTGGGATCTCGACGGCCTAGCTCTAGATCAGGTTCGACTTCGCAACAGAGGAGGTCATCAGCTTCAGTTGGTAAAGATCCCAAGATGACTAGTAAAAGGCGGCAGCCAGTGCTGACTAAGGACGATATTCTACGAGCTCAGATTGTAGAAAAGGCCGCCAAACTTGCCTTGTATGAACGATTGACTTATATAACTGAGAAACAGAGCCAATTTGAAAGGCAAAGCAAAAATCGGGGTAAGCAAGAAAGATCTAGAGAAATACACACCTTTCAGCAGCTAGAGATACAAAACTTGGCCGCGGACCTGAATATAAGCATGGGGGATGCCGAGAATCTTTATTTTGAAAAAACCGAATTTGAAAACGCCAAAGTTGCATACAAGTTTGAACTAGGCAAGCCTATGGTCGCCAGCCAAGAAGAGTATAGAAATTTGCCAACAAACATGCGACAGTTGCATGATTATTACATCATAGATAGTAACAACAGCAAAGACAAGAATACAACCTTTGAAGTATGCATCCCTCCATGTTTTATTTTTAATCATCCTAAAGAAGTTGTGCATACTATTCATTATGAAGACCTCTTTCAACTCTTTCAACGACGCTCGCTGGATGTGCAGATTATGATGTTATGGACTATGTAAGTACCATACCCTAACAACGTTATAATAAACTACGTGATCTGTATTTGAATATATCCATGCATGTTTATTTTGCAGGTCTGTAGCAAAATTTTGTCTTCAAAAACGAAATAGCAATTTTGACTTCTTGGACCTCATCTTGGTAAATGAGACAACATGCAAAGCCGGTCTCCAAGATCCATATGTCTCAGCAAGTTTGAAGATAGAGTTTGAAAGAATGTTCTCAGTCGGCAAAACAAACGCACCGGTAACCTACAATTGCGAGTATGTGTTCTCGACCCTTACTTAAGTGTTTTTTTCTTGATATATCATTCAATAACATGAACTTTGTGATTGCAGCAACCATTACGTCCTCGTAGATATAAGTCTTAAAAATTCAACTATCGAGGTGTGGGACTCAAAAAAGAAGCCACTTAAACTTATCGAACCCCTAGTCAAAGTGCTAAATATGTAAGTGAACCCAATATCACCACACTTTTCAATCACATATGATATTGTAATTAATAATGTTCTGAGTCTTCACACTTCATTTACATTGTCACATAGAATAAAGGCGTTACCTGATTGGAGAAATGTGGAGCCTAAGATGCAAAAGAAATGGAGAGAACCATTCAGAGTGGAGTATATGAAGAAGGTCAAGGCCCTAGATCAACCAATGGGGAACAACGAATGTGGGTTCTATGTGATGTGGGCAATGCTTTGCTACTTTGGCGCAAAACTAGGAATAGGAGATGACATGGTACGTACACGTTATATTTTAATTCTATTGTTTTGTCTTACGTATGTGTATCTCAATATCATCTTGTATCAATTTACAGCGCAAAGATCAGGGCCACAATAGGTTGGTGGATTTTGAGATAAGAGGATTTCAAGAGGAGATAGCAGCTCTTATTCTGGACGATATAGTGTATAGAAAAGGATGTCTATCCATTGTGAAGAGTAAGGACTTCAAGAAGAACTATGGAAAAGGCCGCCTCGAAAGGCTATTGTAATACGACAATTAATTTGATACTTTAAGTTTTGTTTGGATGTTTTGTAATAATTATTATAAATGTGTGATGAGTTTGTATTGTCGTTAGTCCACAACCACCTTCAATTCACATCGATATCAAATGGTTCGATAGCAAACACCTCCACGACCTCCCACCCCATCACCTCTACCATAAACCCTAAACCAGAAACCCCAAATGAAAATAAAACAATTAAAAAATGCAATTTTAAAAAATAATATCACTGTCGGGGTGCCAAACCGACAGTGATGGCTCAAGCATCACTGTCGGTTGGTAACACGAACCGGCAGTGATGCTTGAGACATCACTGTCGGTTTGGCATAACCGGCAGTGATGGCTTGGCCTCATCACTGCCGAATTGCCAGTGCCGGTTAAAAAACCACCACTGTAGGGGGGTTTTGAACCGGCACTGATTGCAGGTTCTGTAGTAGTGTAAGCTGGGTCATGCAGGCATGCGTGCCGTAATGCATATGTTTGTACTTGGTGTATTAGCAGTGGTCCTAAAGAGTCGGAACTTGGGCCGTGTATTAGGCTATTAGCAGCGCTGTGTCGGGCCAATTCTATTGGGCGCGCGTGGGCCGCTTCACATTGCTGGAGCTGAAGAAGGGGAGGTAGCCGGTAGTGGGCGGAACAGTCAGCCACGTGGTCGCCGCGGCCAGGACGATGGTCAAGGCGGCGGTTAGGGTTTTAGATTTGGGACCATTCATGGGCCGACGACCTTAGAAGGACTCAGGGGCGACAGCCAGCCTGACGGTGGTGGCAAGTTGAGGGGCGGTGAGCAAGACTGTTAAATATGTTCTAAATTCAGTTGCACAATATATTAGCCGACTTTTGACAGAGCGAAGCGGAGGCCCGTTGAAAGTCGAAGGCTTGGGCCGCCTTAATCACAATCTTGTAAGCCGTCATACGACATTGTAACCCGACTCTTGATAATAGTGAGGAGTGTTTGCTGCCTGACGTTCGTGGTTTTTCTCCTTCGTATTGGAGGGGTTTTCTACGTTAAATCTTGTGTCCCCATTATGATTGATCTCTTGTTCTTTGTCGTTTATCCGCTGTCATTCACAACAAAGATGACGAAGGTGCCGCCGAGCGGGCGGAGGGAGACAACTGGATGGGTGGTGTTGGCGACGGGGGCAAGAGTCGTCGATGAACTCCTAGATTGGAATTAAGGAAGGATGGGTTTGTCCGTCTGGGTGGTAGGTAGGCAATGAGGTCGCCGACAGGCTGGGCGGTGGTCGAGGTGGGCGGGTAGGGCTGGCCTGGCGAGTCGGCGCTCTTGAGGAAGAAGACCCAAGCAAGAAGAAGGTATGCGTCCGTGTCTATAGCAGCCACACACGCATCAAGTAAGAGTCTCGCTCCGACACTTCAAGTGATCTTGAATTTGTTTTGTTCCTAAATAGAGTTAAGACTTTTTTTTAAAGAAACATAGAGTTAAGACTTAGACCGTGTTATTTGAGGACGGCCCATGTATGTGCTTTTTTTGGGTCTAGAACACAACATACATAGCACACAATATTTTGGGTGACCATGTCGCGCATTGGATCTACGCATAATGGGCTGCATGGCTCAGTTCGTATTTTGAATCATGTTTGGGACCCACATGGCATGAAAATGACACGTATGCACAACTCCAATGTTGCTTGTAGTTTTTTTTTTTTGAACTTTTTCTCTAAATGGTACATAAACAATATATTTTTGTATGGCACAGGTGATAAAGAAACCGAGTAACTAAAGATATATTGAGAGTCGTGCTTATTAGACCAGCACAACACGAAACGAAGACGTGCTATGAACGGAGCTTGAGCCAAAGCAAATACTTGTGATGTCATGCATAATGCCAAGATCCGACGTGTACTTCACGTGTGTCCAGATGTCATGATCCGAAACAGCACGAAACATGAGAGGACTGTACCATGTTGCCATGTTGGCATGACACGATCCAAGTCCCACCTCTATGTCCGGAGCATTCACACGTCACCTTCTGTTTTGTTTGAGATATGATTCCTCACACTTGTGTCACTTCATGGTGCCATGGTGGTGGTGTGGTCAGATCATAGTGCCCTTGTTACGTTTGTTGTCTTCGTCAAAAATGGTGTGCACCAGGCCCTATACAGCCCAGGACCAGGCTAGCCGTGTATTTCCTTTCCAGAACACAGCAACTGGCATTGCCAAACGGCCCAGTGCATCCCAGCAGCAGTCTACGATTTAGGCCCATGTGTGCGCTACTCAGGAATGTGTTAGAATTAGCCCACGGATAATCCCACCAGTGAAAGCGTGATTACATTTTGTTTGTAGTGAAATCATATCTGTAAAACAAATTATTTATGACAAGGTTTGAGTCAAATATTAAAAATATAAAATTCAATTATTTTTTATATTAGTGAGTTTAGAAATATTAAAGCCATATCAATAGATATATATTATGTTATGTTACTAAATATTTTTCAAATAATAAGTTAAACTTATCAGTTGGAGATCGTCGTCCTAAGCTACTTATATTTTACAAAGATAGAGAAAGTATTGGCTAATAACTTATCATTTACGAGTGAGGATAACTTGTTAAATGTTTACTGTGTTGGCGTGATAGCCATAGCATGAAATGCAATATATGATTTTGTCTACTATTTATTATTAAATGTTTATAAATTTTTTTAATAAATATAAAATTCTCTAAGTATGAACATATTACTCGACTATTTAAATCTGTATCTACTCCATATCATAACCATACCGGTTCCAACATAGAAAATTCTGTATTTAGATTCGTGTATCCATGTATTATCCTCTCTGATCTACTCCCTCCGTCCCAAAAAAGAGGTCGTTATGGAATACGTGATGATCAAATTTTTTTAACTTTGACTAAGTTTATAGAAAATACGTGCAACATTTATATCTCCAAATAAATTTGGTAAAAAACTAGACTTAAAGATCTTTCCGATTATACTAATTACTTAGCATAATTATTTATATATTTTAATATATAATTGTCGGTATTTTGAAAGCGTTGACTTCTCGGAAAGTGAGACGGAGGAGTAAATATGACATTGAAAAGAGGATTAGGATAGGATAAAGATATTATTTGTTTCAATCCGATCCTTTCTATCCTCAGTTCCTCACTAGCCCCTTCCAAAGCATGGCACGTGTTTATTAACCGCCACGAGGCCACGAACGTGGCGCGCTCTGTGCCGTACGATGCCACAACAGCCTATATTTTACACTTTCCCAAACCAAAAACTATCCTGGCTGTCTTTAACGAGTTTTAATCCCGTTCCAACCGCTGTTACCTGAAAATTACCGCAGCGATCGAATCGAACCAGCCTCAATTTCATTTCCGTCCTTCCTTCTCATCCCAAAATTCGGCAGCGATGAACCCAATCGCCGCGGAAAGCCGGTGAAACCTTTCTTCCTCCGCAATTCAAACCGGCGGGCGCCGACGCCGGCTCCAATGGCGGCCGCCGCCATCTCTCACCTCCGCCGCGGCGCGCAGCGCCACGCGGTGCTATGCATCTCGCTGTCGCGCCGCCGCTTCTCCTCCTCCGCCGTGGCCGCGGCCTCCCCGCTCGCCGCGGCCGCGCGCCGCCTCCTCTCCACGACGGCGGACTCCGCCACGTCCACGTCGGGGGAGCACTACAAGCCGCCGCCCTTCGACCCCTTCCGCGCTGCCACCCTATCGCCCTCGGCTCTGCCGCTAGAGTCGCCCCCGATCGAGGATGAGCCCCCGAGCACCCCACCGCCACAGGACGAGGCGGCGGCCGCATCCGTGACGGCGCACGAGCAGGCGACGCTGGCATGCCAAGAGGTGGAATTGGAGGGCCTCAAGGCGGGGGTGGAGGCGGTGAAGAGCAGGGAGGAGTCGCCGGAGGAGAAGGAAGCGTGGTGGCTGCTCAGCCGCGCGGTCGTCAACTACTGCGGCAGCGCCGTCGGGACGGTGGCTGCGAACGATCCGTCCACCAGCCAGATGCTCAATTATGATCAAGTGTTCATTAGGGATTTCGTGCCGTCGGCCATCGCGTTCCTCCTCAAGGGCGAGAGCGATATTGTGAAGAACTTCCTGCTCCACACGTTGCAGCTCCAGGTGAGCTGTGCAAACCTCGGAATGACTTAGTAAATGGCACTTCACTTGTGGTGTATTTGCATACTGTGCTTTTTTTTACTTGATGAAATGTAGTTTTAGTGAAGGAATAATTCTTTTTGTAAAGTTGGTGATGTCTGATTGTTCTAGATCATTTACGCGAATAACCAATTTAGAACCTGAGAATTTCCGGTGAACAATCATTTAAGTTATAGCTATATGCAATCTCTAGGATTTAGACACCCTACCAGAAAATTGAATAGTTTAAAACACTGGAGTATTGGACAGTTTGATTAAGAAAACAAAAGGTTTTCTGATTTCATATTCTCACCTACATCTAGTCCAGCAATACCGTAGACTGCTCAAGTGCCATTTCTGTCAGAAGAGGGCATGCATTGATCATAGTGGCTATTCCAGCAGCTGCCAAGAGGTTTCAAATGCTGAGTCAAGATCACATTAAAAAAAAACAGGAAACCTGCAATTTGGTCACTTTTTTTTTTTTTTTTTTTTTTTTTTGCTCAGAACTCTTTTGGCAGGGTTACTGCACAATTGTGCACTTAAGATCTTTACAGTTTTGAGGGATTTTAATGTCTTTTGGCGCTGAACTAGTTTGACAGCGGTCCATAGTTCTTTTGGACTAAACAAATTTGAGCTATTTCAGTTATCTCTTTAGCTTTTTTTTTCATTAGATTATTTGTAGCATTAGTGATATGGCCAATATAGCTGATTGCCTTTGGGTATTTGGCGTTAGTTATGAACTGAAGCTTGTAGTCATATGACTCGTATGTAATCCATAGGCAAACATTACAATGCTAAATTGCTAAGTGTAAAATAGGGTGCTTCTGCATTTAAAAGTAGCCCACATGCTATGGACCAGAGAAGTGTAAGTCTGGTTTGACCTATCATAAGTGGTACTCTTGGTTTTCTGTGGGCATAAGGTTAAGATAAAGAAAGTTATAGAAAGATTATATTATCAGTTTAGTATTCAATGCTGGTCACAGATGAGGTTTCTGTTTCATTCAATAGCTATGCCCTGTTGCCCTCTATGATCAGATCATAGGAACACTGCCTTGCAAAACCAGGATCATATGTCAGCATTTAGTTTATGAATATTGATGCTTGTTGATTATTTATAACTATTTATATGTATGCTAGGAAAGATAGTTAAATTGATGTTCTCAGTTAAAGTTATCAGAGAAGGCAACCTACTCAATCTAGTTTTATCACATGGTATGTCATACGCATTGGATACTTGGATTGTTTTAAAAGCAATTTGGTACTTGATTTTGACTAATGTTAGAGCATCTCCAACGGTTTTGCAAATGGGCTTGACATTCTTGTTTTTGCAAAAAAGTCTAAAAATCTCCTATCCAACGGTTTGGCAAATGGGCTTGACATTTTTGTTAACTTGGCAAACACTAGGTGGTATTTGGCATATATGCCAAGCTGCATTTCACTTGGCAATCGCCCCGCGCACTACTCTCGCGGGATATTTCCCCCTCACGCGTATAATTTTTAGTTTTGCCAAGTAAATAATGGGAAACCGTTGGAGATTGACTCTTTTTACCTTTGCCATATTCATTTAGGACTTGGCAAATTCCTAAATTTGCCAAACAAAAAATGCAAAACCGTTGGAGATGCTCTTATTGGGATAGAGGATATTGAGAACTGATATCTGAGACATATATGATAAATGTTGCCTTGTCAAAAGAAGCCTATCATTTTTTTCTCATTGTCCCAAGTGGTATGCATGGAAGTACAGCTATACCACAATTTACTTTTGAAAACCCTGTATAATAGTACTATACACACACAAGGGGTAGTGGGGTACATAGATAAATACACTGCTTTACTGGCTCACCAGTCGGCTAGTTTATCACCCTAATTCTGAACCTTTGACTCCCTCATACTAGTTAGCTGGAGCAGCAGACCAGCAACCAACACACCAGTGGAGCAACATGCCCAACCTTGTGAAGCTATGTCTCCATCAACTTGACACTTGAGCCTTTGCATTAGTTGCATTCTGCCTCACTTGTCTACTGGGAGAAATGATGTGTGAGTGGGTGTGTGAAGGGACAATGTAATCAAATTGCCTAGCATTATTCTGTGATGTCTACTATACTGGTATATCTCTACGTGATGACTATTGACTAGTCTGATGGCATGACTTTGTATTATTTCATGATGCTCTTTGGTGTACAATAGATACATACTTTGCTCCCATTTATAATTTTTAATACATGTACAGCATCTGTTTCCAAATAATTTTTGACCTATTATCTTTCCGCAAATAGACTCTTGGTACTTTATGATTCCCAATGCATGCAATTACAGTTTTATGATCACAATGAATACCTGTGGATTGATCCATCTAGATATATTTTTCCTTTTCATGTGTGCTTGAGATATTAATGAGTGGCACTTTGGTCAAATTTTATCTAAAATCTTTGTGCTTAGTTATGCATGTTTGGTCAAAACTGTTTGTATTTGAAAAGGGAGGAAGAAATCGGTATCTTCTGCTGAAATGTTTAACTTAACCAATACAAAAATCCTAGCTCCACTGATCCTCCAATGTTGGGGTGCTTTTCTGGTTGATTATTGGGTAGCTAGGACGCTGCATTTTAACATGTTTGATGTTTCTTTGCATCGTGGCATAGCACTGCTAGCTCATGAATGTTTTCTCTCACTCTAAATATCAAATTAGCAGGAAAAGTAACAGTTTCCGTTCTTTTGGTTTATTTAGAGTTGGGAGAAGACCGTGGATTGCTATAGTCCTGGTCAAGGGTTGATGCCTGCTAGTTTCAAAGTTAGATCTGTGCCTTTAGATGGAAATAGTGAAGCATTTGAGGAGGTTCTTGACCCAGATTTTGGAGAGTCAGCCATTGGACGTGTAGCACCTGTTGACTCTGGTGAGTATTTCTATGAAGTCATATTGTATTAATGAAGATCAGTGTTTGTTTTCATCTGTTTTAAATGATAGGCTTTTTTTTCTAAGGTCTTTGGTGGATAATCCTGTTAAGGGCATATGGAAAAATTACTGGAGACTACACTCTACAAGAAAGGGTTGATGTGCAGACAGGCATCAGGCTAATACTGAATTTGTGCTTGTCTGATGGATTTGACATGTTTCCTACATTGCTTGTAACTGATGGATCATGTATGATTGATCGGCGGATGGGAATCCATGGTCATCCTCTTGAGATCCAGGCAAGCTAATAAACCCTTCTCTTACATTCTCAATCATGTCAGGTAGCTTTTGGATGATATTATGGTCGGCCTTGATCATAAGGTCAAACCCATGATCTCTATGTAGTCAATATGTTGTTGGTCAAATGGCATTTAACTTATGTTATGTTTGGTTAGTTTTTGCGTGATATTACTCAGATTTTGAAATTTCTTCCTATCTAGTCTCTATTCAATATTTCAATTTGACTTTTTTGGTTGGTGTTAGAATTGCCATATGTTTAGGTTGTCCATTTGACTTTGTGACCGTTATTTGCTATCTAGTACTTATAAGACCTTTAAATGTTTTTGAAATTGCATGGGGCTCCATATATTAGATAAAATCAGTATATATGGAAAATAACTCTCATATATATCTTTTGGGATCTGTTTCACAGGCTTTGTTCTATTCTGCTTTACGCTGTGCCCGAGAAATGATTGGTGTTACCGATGGATCCAAGAACTTGATCCGTGCTATTAACAACAGGCTCAGTGCTCTGTCATTTCACATCAGAGAGTACTATTGGGTTGATATGAAGAAGATAAATGAGATTTATCGCTATAAGACTGAGGAGTACTCCCATGATGCTATTAACAAGTTCAACATCTACCCGGAGCAAATTCCGTCTTGGCTTGCAGACTGGATTCCTGTGAAAGGTGGTTACCTTATAGGCAATCTGCAGCCAGCTCACATGGATTTCAGGTTTTTCTCCCTAGGGAATTTGTGGGCGATTGTCTCATCTCTTGCTACTCAAAGGCAAGCAGAGGGTATTCTGAACCTTATTGAAGCCAAATGGGATGACATAGTAGCCAACATGCCTCTCAAAATTTGCTACCCTGCACTAGAGTATGAGGACTGGCGTATCATCACCGGCAGTGATCCCAAAAACACGTGAGCAACTGAACTTCTTATATTCTCTTGGTTTTCTTCTGAATATTCATACCATCATATGTTTTATGGGGATAAAGAAACCCAGTACTTAGGGAATAGGAATGTGAAAAATCCAGTACATCCTAACATTTAAGGATGTCAGTATCTATATGAGGCCCTAAATTGTGGTGAAATAGCACCTTCTTTTCTCACTTAATACTCATCAAGAGCAAGACCAGATGCATTAACCAGGTTGGCTTGCATTGCCTTTACTTTCAGGCCCTGGTCATATCATAATGGTGGATCTTGGCCTACATTGTTGTGGCAGGTATACTTTAAGTTATTCGCTACTTTTTGGGACTTGACATCCTCTGTCCATGATGCTCCTGAAAGTTTGCCCTATTAGATTGATGTTCAATATTTTGTCTTGGTTTTTTCAGTTCACCTTAGCCTGTATCAAGATGGGTAGGCGTGACTTGGCACGGAGGGCAGTTGAGGTGGCAGAAAAGAGGCTCTCAGATGACAAGTGGCCAGAGTATTATGACACCAGGACTGGAAGGTTCATTGGGAAACAATCGCGGCTATATCAAACTTGGACCATTGCCGGATATCTTAGCTCTAAGATGTTATTGGATTGTCCGGAGATGGCATCCATACTAATATGCGATGAAGACTTTGAGCTGCTGGAAGGGTGTGCTTGCAGCTTGAATAAGAACGCTCGCACCAAATGCTCTCGTCGTGCGGCCAAGTCACAGGTTCTTGTGTAGTTCCATGCCTGTTCTTGACCCAAAAGCTGTAACGGTGCTTCAACTTTGCGTTATTGTTCTTCACAGAAGCTGGCACTAGTTAGTAGTTACTTCAGCAGGATGATCACTGACCACGTATGCCGATTATTTTGGCGAGTTTGTGGTTGATCCATTCATACAGGGGTATACGTTGTTGTGTGTACATTTTACCAAAATCATTTTCATGTATCCTGCCAGTCAACTCAAGTTGATTGGTAAGTTTTTGTTGTAAGCAGACAGCATGTAAATATCACCTCTGTTACGAATGTACTGTGCTAAGAGTCTTGTTCTTGTTGCCCGACATTGCCTGCCGTTCTTATTTCAGGTCCAGTTCAGAGGACTGGACCTTGGTACGTGACAGAATGAAGACATACTCTGTAGCAAGGTCGAGCAGCAAACAGTCACGACTCGTGAGCCAAACTGTCGATATTCAGGTTTTTCATCAGGGCCAGATCATGTGTGCTTCCCGTCCAACTCTGAGCAGTCAAGATCTGAAATTGATTTTTGCACTGATGCACCATCTTCAACACTCTGCTGATTTGGTCCATCCATGCATCCTCTGCCTCCTGCAAGAACAGGTGAAATTTCATCGCTGCAGTCCTTGATTATAATTTCTGCCGTAACTTGTTATGTATCTGCGTAATGGGTTTGAATTCCTGCTCTGTTGCACGTATAGAGAGCATTTTACTTCTTGGAGAACTGACTTGACCATGGTGACCACTGGGTCTGCCTGGCCACTTTTTAATGCGCTTCAGTTGCACAGTTTGCTTATTGTGTACAGTAGGTGCTTTGTTACTGTTTGTTGATCAGAAGTTCAGAACACAATCATGCATTCATGCGCCTTTTGCCTACAAGCGATAGGGTTTTCACTGCCCCGTCAACATGCACTGGGCAGCTCAGCTGCTGCCCTGCTTGACTGCTTCTCTAGCCTGTAGCCTGCCGCTTTGTGTCTTGTAAACATCACTGTCACTGGTGAGCCGGGCCGTCCCCTGGAACTGCGAGGTTTCCCACGCAGGACGAATGAGATCCAGGGGAGATCTTTGGCTTGACAACCGGTCATTTTGATTGAATGACAGCAGCTCTAGGAACTGCAATATTTATGGTGCAATTTTATGACCATAAGCTACCCATTTATGGTCATTCGATGATGTGTCACTGCCCTGTCCTGCAGAGTTCAGGTAAAACAGTGGTCCAGAGCAAACGAGCCTTCAAGAAAAACTGAGGAACATCAGAGCTCTTACTGAACAAAAAACTTATAGACAGTTCAAATTCCTTATGAAGCTGCACCCTCACTGGATCTCCAAGAAACTGTAAGGATGAGGTAGAGAAACAAGAATGAGATTCAAACACTTGGATTCTATTTCAAATTGAGATTCTTTTATCCTACTATCCATCCAAATCTTACTAATTCATTCAAGGGCTAACTTCTGCGAGGTAAATCTGTTTTTAAAGGGGAAAAAAAAAGAAGTAACAGATATTTTTGTCTAGTGTTATACTCAAAGAAACCTCTGGTCTCTAAGATGCATCAAAGCTGCCTGCAGACTGCTTGAAAATGATATATACTTATCAGTCAGGTAGGTCCATGATCAGTCTTTGAATTGACATACACATGTTTCAAATTCCCAGGGATTCATGATAGTAACTTGTATTCCATTCCAGTCCAAGCAATGCATGCTGTGTAGTAGTGTGCACCTACCTTATTGATTTCTACTGACAAGAGAAAGGCTACTACTCCTACTACCCATCCTCTGAAGAAAACTGGCGTGGCAAGTAAAGTTTCTTTTTTCAAGGAAGATGCAAAGAGATATGTAGCCATTAACTCCGGAACCGCTTGCATCCATGCATGCGCGCATTAGATTTCGACTAGTCGGGTTGCTGCAGCAGTAACACGCAGCACAGTCTTGCATGCTTCATCAATGCCCTGTGCTGTTCTGAGCTGAGGCACCCTGTTGGGCAAAGGTAATGCTATTTTTTCTTTGCTTGTTGCTGCTTCTGTTCTTGCTACTGTTTCTGGACATGGCATGGATTCCTTCCTGCACATCTATTGCTAGTGCACAGTGGCCGTTTCGCTTCACTATTTGGAATTGAATCCATTTTGTCCACTCACCACTAACTTCTGATCTGAAAAATAACAGAGTCTTTGCAAAACATGCATGCATGACAGCCGTGAGACGGTGTTGAGGCACAAATGCTGCATTCTGTAGAGAGATACAGAGGGGAAGCATTTAAGAACAAAACTATACCCCCTGTGTGAACTGTGAAGCAGTTGTCCAATTGTGACAAGGGATTGTTTTTTATTTCTCTTTTCCTCTGGAGGGGACAGATGGAGGTGGTGGGCGCCTCATAAATGTCTACCTCAAAGGCATTTGTGAATGGTTGGAATTGTACAACGGGAAATGCAAAGATTAGAGAGGCATCTACTTATTGCTATACTAGATGCTAGTACATCATCAATCCATCTTAGCAATAAACCAGATGCACAAACCACTACCAAAATCTAAAACTTCTCCTAGTGAGGTGGAGTTCTCCTAGTGTTTTTGGTATTCAAAATTTAGTACAAACTTTTCCTACTAAATGTCTCCTAGTGAGATTCTCATGTGTCATGACTAGTGGTAGTGTTTTCCTACTAATTAAAAACATTAGGAGAAGTCCACCATTCTAGTAGTGAACTGATCCTTGCATGATAAAGCCTACCATCATTTAAAACCATGCGCATGTAGACAGGTTTTAGCGGCATTGTCTCGACATTGGTGGTCTTATTCTTGTGGAGTTGACATCACGGAGCAAGTCAGTTGTCGCTTAGGACTACTCGAGTGCCTTGTTGGGATGTATTTTCCTTCTGTCGGTTTCTTTTATATTAATTTTTTCTGTTGTAATAATTTGGCCTGATGCATTCTTGAAAGAGGATGACCGAAGCCGGAAATATAATTTCCTTTATTAAAAAAAACATGTCCTTTATTTGAAATATCTATGCTTTTCGGCAGATTTCTGCAATGTCCTCACATACAGATCCATCCTGATTGTCTGTCTATGAAGATGCACACTCTTTCTGTCAATCATCCTCATCCTCTTCCTGAAGCGGCCCATTTATCGAAAGATTAGTGAGTTCGATGATGAAGATGACGAACATGGGGAGCATTCCATCCTAGTAGTTTCTTCACGTCTTAAACCTCTTTTGCACAACCTTGACCATAGCACGTGTGTCTACACCCAGGTGCGCCGCTGGTTACGCATCAACGGAGCGGAGGCCCCGCTTTTTTGGCTTGTCGCGTTTGCTGTGTGCATGGGGAACGCCTTTCCTTCCTTTTTGTTCCCCTCTCCATTCTTTTCACCAGATTTTTGCCTGAATTCTCTCGTCTGGACAGCGCTTGGTGGCTTCCACAAAGGAAAGCGAGGCCTAAGGCAATGATATTCCCGTATAGCCTTTGAGCTCCACTGTCCTTTTAGCCTATATATCTCTTGCAGTGCTATGCGAGCTAGCCCATGTGGATAGCACCAACCAGCTAGTAGATGGATCAGTCCATGCAGGCCATAAAGCCTGGTTAGTGTTAGGGCATTCTGCTGCCTCCTACGCAATCGTGCATGCATGCACGCATGCTTACATTTGTGTTGTGTTGTGTTGTGCAAGAAGGGTAGGTTGCTTCATTTGATGTCTTTCAATGGCTCATTTACTGTACACAGAGGATTGCTATGTAAGTGCCTGCCAAATAGACGACGACGTTCGTACCTACATGGCCTGCCACTATGATAGGAGGCTTCAATGGACCTGTACGTATTGCTGTTACAACTGGAAGATGTATTGCAGTGGTATTTACTTTGATTTGGATTAATTCAAGAACATTTGCATGTAAAAGGGATGGGTTTTTCTTTTGGCATTTTGCTCTACGTTCCCATTTCCTATAAAGGTCAGTGGTGTCAATGATTTATGAATTGACTCTCTATGCCTTGTGGAGCAACACCGGCCCTCTAGTCACAACCTCTTGCCCCTCTTTACCTAAAGATCCATCTAGTTAGTGTCTGGTGTTTGTCCTCCTTAATTGTTGGTCAGTAATGCATCTTGAGTCTTTTGCTCTTCCTTAATTAAGCAAGACACCTTAATTAGTTTCAGAACAAAATTTTCACATGTACTCTTGATCTCAGTCATTTTCCAACCTCCCAGCTTAATTAGCTCGCGAATTGAACAGTAGAATAACTAATCAGGCGGTCAGTATGGTGTTCTCTTTGGTAATAATATGCCCCATGTGGCCGTATGACTATATTACTGACATAAGTACTTTACAGTTGACCAAACCACCTCAAGTTGAGTGGGCAAGGATTGTCATGCTTTATATAACGTTTAACATTTATTTATTAAGATGGGCCGAGTGTGATTGATACCCAATTTACTCATTCTGTCAGCTGTTCAACCGGGAGCTACGATTGACACTTGTAATGATTTCTATCCTGGACTCTAACTGAAAATGTTAGCTTTTTATCTATCAGACTCTAACTTGGAACTATTCTCTTGGAGCTATTTCAGTTCTTTCCTGTCATGGATATTACACCCGTCACGAGTTCTAGTACCTATTTCAAAATTTAACTGTCCCAATAGGCCCAGTTAAACAAGAAATGCCAAACCTAATTGGCCTCACCGACTCCTGCTTGTCGGCTTAATTTGAATTATTTGCATTGAATCAAATACACCGAGATGAGTTGCACCGGAGAAGGGAGGAAACCTCGGATTGGGCTGTGCTTGTAGCTAGATGATCAGACACAACTTAACTAGTACTTCTGTAGAAGCATAACAAAACGAAATGACAACACACGAGTCTTGCATTGCGTCTGCAGTGTCAAGTGATCAGTTCTCAACAGTAAAAAAGGACAGTACATAGACAACTTATTCCATTGATGGGATACATATGAAGCTAGCTTACAAGTAGGCGCCTACTACTTCACATGCCTGAGCATCATGGCCTCATGGCGCAACAGAAACATGCTTTTGTGTGTCTCACCTACAGCACACTAACTACTGTACCATCAAAACAAAATATACAATGAAAGGGATGGTTTTTTCACAATGAGAGTTCATATCATTACTCACACTAGCTATTGTGAACATAACTATACCCTAAAATACTTAATCTAGCAGGTAACATAGCTCAGCACAGCTCAGAAGGGATAGACATAGAAAAGAAGTAAGAATGAAGAGGAAGGTGTGAGATGGAGAAGATCGAGTCAACGAAAGGAGAAATTGCAGACTTGGGTCTTACAAGGTCAAGAAAAGGTCTTGCAAGGTCAAGAAGACTTGATCTTGCAAAACAATAGAGAATGTAATGTAAAGAATATGAAGAAGGATGAGGATGGTGGCTTGAATGAAAAGCTCAATCAGGATAACGTCATGACAATACTAGACATGAACCATAGGAACCGATGCTCCTGGTGGCCAAACTGAACGCTCTCTCGGCTCTTCATGCCAAGTGGACACTTCCTGCTCCAGGGGCTTGCCGGTCACAGAGCTCCGCTCCATCTGATGAGAGAACAGGAAGAGTAAAGTGCAAGATCAAACACACACGGAGAAGAAGGCTAACATATATGAAGAGAGAACCTATTGAAGTGTTGATGAGCTTACCGCAACGTTGCAGAGCTTCATCGTGGCTTCAATTCGACTCCAAGCTTTGTGCGAGATAACACTGCGAGAAAGTGGCATCAAACATTAGCAGTGCATACAGAAACTGCAAGAAAGTAAACTGTGAAGCTCAGGACGAGAAAGTAAACTGCAAGAATACACACCGATCGAGCTAGCTAGCTAGGTAGCCACCAGCCGGCCGACCAGCGTCACGAAGGAAGGAGAACGAAAACGCCCAGCTTCTCCCAGCTCAAGAGTTGGTCACCGTTGTGTGTGGTAATGCAGGGGTGCTGCGCTGAATAAAAAGGCCGAGGAGGAGGGGGAGGGGAGAGAGAGAAACTGATGAGAAAGGGAGAGAGCAGGCTCAGGGCTCAGGGCCTCATGGGCGCCGGACATGGAGACTTGGCAGTGCGCGTGTATGCAGAAGCTGCAGCAGATGGAGATTTGGGGTCAGGAAATCTTTTGGGGAGTTAAAGGGGATTTGATCTCTTCAGGGTGTGCTAGGCTGCTAGCTGGCTTGGGTCTACTCTATCTATCACTAAGAGCAAGTATAGTGATAGGCTGCAAGCAGACTGAATGCTGAGGTGGAGTGGAGAGGGGATGAGAGAGTCAACTTGGTCACAAGAACCAAGAAAATGCTATGAGATAAACAAGTGGACCATGTATTGAATGTGAAGCTGAAACCATTATATGAGTGGGCTGAAAGGTTGGTTGTAAGGGCAGTCCCAATGGAAAAAACTGACACGATTTCCATAGCACAAGAAATCATCTATAGAAACTATCTTCCACAATGAAGATGTTTTCGAGTAATGATTATTTTCTCTTTCTCTCTCCTAAGTCTATCTTCTTCCTCCAATGAGAGTGTGCCACGAGCCCTGTAGAAACTGGTGGTTTCTTCCCAATGGTGATTTTATAGTTTCTTGGTGCATTGGGTGGAGTGAAGATCTGGTTTCTTCATGAAAAAAATCATTTTTATGATTTGTGCTCTCTTTCTTCATTAATTATGTTGTCATGTCAACATTTTACCTACGTGGCAAGTCATTTAATGAGGATAGAAACTATCATCAGTGCACCATTGGGACTGTCCTAAGGATTAATATAGCCAGCAGTGAGGTGTATTATTAGTCTTGCTCTAAATATACGTCATTTTCGTATCTCGAGAAAATAACTTTAATTAAAAACTATTAAAAAATAATATTTAGATATATAATTAGTATTATTGAAAGTTTTCTAATCTAGTTTTTTCATAATTTTTTTAGAGACACAATGTTGTAACTATTTTTTACAAATTGAGAAAAACTTACAATACGATATCAACAAATGATAGTTATTTAGAAATCAAAGAAAATTTGTTTTTCTATAGAGTGTGAGCCTGCACCAAACGGTACAGGGAGGTGCGTGGGACATTGAGATGGGGAGAGAAGCAATGCAGTTTGTCAGCTGTGTACTCAGTACTTAGCTGAGATCTTTTTTTCGAAAGCGTGCCTTGTCACGTGCTTCATTAAGAGGAAGTAAGAGTCATACAACGTCCAGGATTGCTACACGGTAAGATACTGCTAGCAACCAATCAGAAGGACACAAATATAAGGCACCGACTATAACGGTGAAGTTGAAGATACGTACTAACTTAAAAAACTAATTGTGCGACTATGTAAGATTACTAGCAATGCTTGCTGAGATCTTGAGAAGGTTGTGTTAGCTACTTAGCTTTGGGCGCCATAGGAGATTACGATTGCAGGTAAAGTCATGGAATGACATATCATGGCGCAATTGTTAACCGGACTTTGAAATCTTTCGTCTGGAGTCAAACATAGTAGTCTATATCTTATAATACCTCAGTTCTAAAAAAATATATTTCTAGTAAATAGTATTTATATTTATAAGAATAACAGTCAATATAAGTAAACAGAACATACTAGTGAAGAGCAAGAGGACTAGCTAATTGGCTTTCCGGCAACCACGCGTTCTTCTCAGCAGCCACCGCGCGTTGTGCACATGGTCACCGGTTCCGTTGCTACATGCCTAGGTGTGTCCTCCTATCGGCGGCCATCGGTCGCGTCCACTCAGCTCGTTTCTTTAAGAGCCGCCGGTTACATCCACTTAACAACGAGACTCCCGCCGGCCGCCGCCGCTCCGCTGCTACTGCTACTGCTCGGCTAAAAACTCGCGGCGTCACGTCCGTCCGTTGGCGCTCATGCGCTACACGCGCGCGCGATCGAAATATTCTCTCTGCTCGATTTGATGGGAGGAGTCCAAGCTGTTGTTTACCGCTGTAAAAAACACACACACCAACACGCTACACGTACGACCGCACATGGCGTCGCGCCCTCCCGTTCCATTCCACAACGGAAATAATTAAGCCAGCGGGCGGACTCGCGCGCCGTAGCGTGGCCCCCGTAGGCCGGGTAGACGATCGAACTAGCGGATCCGAGCGCCGTTCCCGCGAAATATTTTGCTGGAATCCCCAGGCGCGAGCGCATGGGTGCCTGCCGCTTGCTCGGCCCGCACCGCACCGCACAGCACACCTGCACCGGGAGTTCGGGAGTCGGGACGCGCACGCACGGGCGCGTCAACTGTGGAGGGCCTGGACCCGCCTAGACACTGGAATGAAGCGGGCCACGCACACGGCTCGACCACCGTACCCGTACCTCGCTCGTCGCCTCGTCTCGTCTCGGCCTTCGAGGAGCCGGCGAGCGTCGGTCGGTCAGAAGTCAGGTCAGGACGAGATGGGGCCACGTGGAAACCCTGGTTGACCTTGAGGACCTGCATACAGCCGCGCGCTGCCGGATCGGCGCAGCCGCTCGTCGCAGCGGCGGCCGAAGTCCAAAGCCGGAACTGACCGGAGCACGAGAACCACATCCACACGACCATCGATCGGTTCACTGCCCGTGCTTCGCCGTCTATGGACGGATTAAGAAATGGAGGAGGATCGAGCAGACGCGTGTCGACGTCCTGGGACGGTGCTCGCTGTCGCTGATCCAGCGATAGACGCGCAGAAAGGATGGCACGTACTCCCTCCGTATTCTAATTAGATGACGTTTTAGACAATGACACGGTCTCCCAAATACATTTTTAACCTCTTGTCTTTATAAAAATATTTATGGAATAATCATACTTTTCAAGACAAATCTATTCATATAATTTTCACATTTGAAATCTCAACAACTTAAAAGTTATTGATGATTTATATTCTCAATATTTGACTCAAAGCTTGTCCAAAACGTCTTCTAATTATGATACGGATGGAGTACTACTACAGTGCCACTACTATTCCATAGGAGGAGGGGTTCTAAATTTTGAAACTTTGGTATTTCTTTTTCTTCTGGCCTGAATACCCAAAGTGTCATATCCGAAGCAAGTTTTCAAGAAACTGCTCGAGTTTTAGAATCCTTTTCGAGTTTCCATTTCTTCATTTTGAATCTGGGCTCTTCTATCTTCGACTTATTTTTTTGGTCTTTGCTACAATCCAATCCATTTTCAAACAAAAGGAAGTTTATGTGTTAGAAGGCAACTAGCATTTTGTCATGGAAGTTCGTGTTTTCATGTTTGTTAAGAAGGCCCTTGCCCAATTTCTGGTCCACAAAGGAGTCGACAAGAAGACCCTTCAAACACTTTTTTTCTCCGGACGTTCTCCCGTTGGACCAAAATGAGGAGTCGGAGCCGGCAAGAGAAAGGAAATTGAGAAAAAGTACTACTTTGCCACTATGAGAGATCAAAAAGTGCAGAACTGGGATGCCGAAAATAGACATTTTCAAAGCATAATTCGAGCTTTTGGCCTATGGTCAGGAGGAGAGAAAAAAGGATTGAATAAGCGAGCCCCAGAAAGAAATCCTGGGCAGTGGTTTACTCAATTTTCTATATGCCTGGGAATTGCTCTTCACGCTAGCGGAGCCGCACTGTGTCTGTATACTGTATTGTATGCACGACTGCACGGCCCTCCAAGAACCCTAGTGTGTCAGTGTACTCGTACGGCTGTTTACACTACTGGAAGTACTGGTCCACCAGGACCACCACCACCTAGCGAAAACTGGCATAGTGAAGTGAAGGAGGAGGGAATAGCCGAGAGGGAAATGGGCCGTACGCCAGGCGCAGCCCAAATTAGTTGGGCCTTCCGAAGACTAGCTGCTGCATAGGCTCTCTGGAGTCTGGACTGGATATTTCCTGCGAACGGCCCAAACAAGCGTTCAATACAAACTGCCTTTTTTTTTTTTATGACGCAATACAAACTGCCTGTGCAGAGCAACTCTAGGTGTTTCCTATAATTAACTTGTATTAAACTAATAAATTTAGCAAGTTAATAAAATCAGTAGCAACCCCAATTTATTTTATTATTCAATATTTCTCTATATTAGCTTTCTCAATAATTTTACATCGAAAACCCTGAACTGTTTCTAACCAACCAAACCTCTTTTAATAGTTTTTTTTATTTATCCATAAGTCCAATTTACTCTGATATCCCATGATTCGGAATTTCGTTTCAGATGAATCGGACATCCATAGGGAGAGGATATCAGATTCAGATGAAACGAAATTCCGAATCATCTGAATTCAGGTGACGAAAGGGGAACATCCGCACTCGCAGTAGAAGTGCTCGTGAAAGCTGCAATGACCGCACCAGAGCAAATGCAAAGGTTGAGACGCAAAACCGTCCATCCACAACGTTGCTGCGTCTCAAATTTTTTCCAATGCTACAACAGCAAACCTTTGCAAATTACACGTATGAAATTCGATCAATATGTCTGGTCATTTCACCTTCTCATTTGTTGCGATTGCGTAATAAGCATATCTGCAAGACAGTGTTTTTACAGGGTAAACACCACATTGGTGATGTCCGGGAATTTCTCCTTGATAGCCGCCTTGATACCGCTGCCGATGGATTCCGGCCCGTCGTACCTCACCAGGCAGTCCACGCCGTCGACGGCCAGCACATCCACGCTCCCGCCGTAGTTCGCGATCGCTGGCCGCAGTATGTCCAGGTGCCGGTTCACCGCCTGCAGCAGCAGCAGCAGCAGCAGTAAAGGATCCGCTTGCCAATAGTACCAGTGTACTGCGGCGGTGCTATGCTACGGTGGTGGTGTTCACTCACTGACCTCGGGCGTCGTCTCCGACGGCGGCTGATCCCCGTCGAACACCTGACGGATTTCCTTGAAGGCGTCGCCGAACTTCTCCTTGAGCACACGCTCGATGCCCATATTCATCGTGGTCGTCGAGCTGGGGCAGCTGCCGCATGCTCCTACATGTTGCAGCCAGGGAAAATTGACTAGTACAGGATTTCGATACTACCCTACCAATCCAATTTCAAAAGATTTATTTACCTTCAAGCTTGAGGGAGATGACACCGTCCTCGACGGCAACGACGGTGACGTTGCCGCCGTCAGAGATGAGGTATGGCCGGACATCGTCCAGGACGCGGTCTACGTTTTCTGGGGTCAGCTCGTAAGTCGCCGCCGAGTAAAGGCCGGCTCCCGGCGCCGGCGGTGTGGATGCTGAGGCCGCGGCCAGGCATGCCCGCGAGGCGGAGGTCCAGATCTTGGAGGTTCCGAATTGGAGGCGCGGAGGGGCGGGAGTGGGCTCGGTTTGGTGATTCGGATGCGGATTCGTGGCGGAGGAAACAAGACGGCGGCGGCGGCGGCAAAGGATGCTGCCATGGGGTCGTGTGGTTGCTTGTGAGCGGGCGAGTTTGCTCTTTTGCTGCCGTCCAAGAAGCTGGGCCCAAGAAATTTACAAAATGGAGCGAAAATTACAACAGAATTTACTTCTTTCACAGATAAGACAAAAAAAACTAATTAGAATTCTAGTGTCTAAATCGTTACATGTTACTTCTGGCTGAGCAATTTGTACTGATACCAAGTTATCCTTCAACTATGGTCTTGTTGGAATCAGCATGTTCCGTACTTCTATCTGTGTCAATGGTGATGCAAAACTTCCATCCACGAAGATAGGGGAAAACGACTCAATGAGCTTAGAACAACGGTAAGTTTTTTTTTTATGAAAAAAGGAACTATATTAAATTATAGTTTTACATCATCATATTACAAAGCACTCTGTAACACACATATAATTGTATTAAGTTTGGATTCTTTGATTTAATCTTAGCTGTTAGATCATTTAAATCCAACGGTATAGGTTCTTGTTTTTCCCTGATCATTTGATTAACCTGTAATTTGTAGGCTCACCTAGCGCCTACTAATGAACACATATTTTGCCATGTTAGCAATGTTATAATCCTAGGTACACTTGTTTACCAAGTTGTTGCGTGCATTCTTGCAATTTAAGTTATTCGATCAATGTACACCCACTTGTCAAGTTGTTTCATGTCGATTTATTTTGATCTATGCATAACTATGAGTTTACCACCTAAATAAATCCTTAATGGGCCGTTTGGATCCCTTCATTTGGAGGAATCGGAATCTACTTTAATAAATTAAGCTATTTAGCTTGGAATTTGACATTACACCACTTTCCAAAGTTCACATTTAAGCCTATCTCAAATTCATATGGTAAGAAATGAAAATTGATTCTATAGATAATCATTTCATATTTCTATTTACAACTTATAACATGTTGTTCTACGATAGAAATACAACAAATAAGTATGTCTCTCATATAGTGAGTAATAATATACAATTATAATCCATATAAAATCATATTAACTTAATTAATATGTCTCTAAATTATGATTATTAAAATGAGGGGATCCAAACGAGGCTGATCAGTTGTCTGATATTAACATATATTGTCCTCTGTGATGAAAACAAATACAGTATTTAGACCATGTCCCAACAACAAAATATGAGATGGCTAATTAAAAGAAACATGTTCATAAGACATTCATAAACGAAGAGTACGCCATTTTGTGGATAACGGAAATTTATATGATGAAGAATATTCCATCCATGGACATCCAAAGATGCATGTACAGAACATATACTTTAAACTTTATTACAAGTTTTTTTAAAACCAACAAACAGCACATTATTTCAAACAAATTTCGAGTGAACAAACAGACAGACAAAAACTGACAGCACACAGTTTGTAAATGAGGGAAGCACTAGTGTTACAAGTTTTTTTAAAACCAACAGACAGACAAAAACTGACAGCACATTATTTCAAACAAATTTCGAGTGAACAAACAAAAGTCCTTCAAAACAAGGAGCGCACAGTTTATAGATGAGGGAAGCACTAGTGCAAGGATCAGCAGGTCCGTTTTGGAATGCAGATCTGGCCAGTCATGTGCCAACTTTCACCTCCATCAGGATGAGCATAAGGGCATGCCGGTGTGTACTTGTCCTCCATGACCAGGAGGTTCCACTGCGCATGCGGGTCATGCGTCGAGAACACGGTCCAAGCAGGAGTGGAGTTCTCGTATCTGCTGTGCGTGACGCGCACGAACTTGTCCAGGTCCTTGTTCTTCTCCATGTCGTCCGGGTCGATGTCTACGGAGAAGATGTCACCGTAGGGCCTGACGGAGTGGAGGAAGGTCGGCAGAGACATTGGGTCGGCTGAGACCGCCGCGAGGTCCGACGTCACGGCGATGCTCCGCCCGTCCGGGCTGAACACCGGGTGGTTCACGTGCCCGGAGAGGTCGTACCCACTCCTGATTACCCTCACCACCGAGCGGTCGCTGATGTTCATCAGGTACACGGCGAAGTACCCCGGGTCCAGGCCGTGGTCGCGCTTCGGCGCGTCGGCGGGCTTGTCGCGGTTCGACGCGAACACGATCAGGTTCCCGTCCGGAGACCACTGGCAATGCGTGTCGATCCAGTTGCCTTCAGTTAGCCATGTCACCTTGCCACCTCCGACCTCCCCGAACTCTGCATCCTCCATTATGTACAAATTCTTGTAGTTCTTGTCTCCTCCATCTCTCGTTGATCGAAAAACAAATTTCGTACCTACATATATATCATGGTTTACCCACCGTCAGAACGTTGCAACTTTAATTTCTATACTAAATCAGTTCTAAATTATAAGAAGTTTTTGCCTTTTCTAGATACAATTGTTTTTACTAGGTATCTAGACATAATGTGTATATATACGTGCATAGCAAATGCAATGTATCTAGAAAAATTGAAACGAGGAAGCAAAAAACAAAATATATTCTGTAGAGTAGATGTAACTGGAGCAGAACGGCAAGACCGCAAGAGCGACATTATCTTACCATCAGGATTGGTGAAAGGGAAGGCATTGTTGAATTTTCCCTTCGTGACCGGTCGTGTTTGTCTTCGTGCACGTGCAGCACGGGATACATCGGGGATGGCATGGATTTCTAGCGTTTCGTTAGCTTTGAAGGACGGCCCCATGCATATGTACAGTATATCTTTCTTTTGGTTCCACACCGGTGAGAAGATGCTGTCTGGGCCATCTGTCTGTGGAAACAACACCAAATCGCTCATAATTGAGAAAGGCGTATTCCTCTGGTCATAAACCATAGCAAGGTTCCAAAATTCACCTGTTTCTCAATTAGAGAAACAGAAACTAAAGGGAGTCAGTTCCTTACCTCGAAGACCACACGCAATCCCTGGCTATCTGCCAACCACACAGCTTTGAACTCGTTATCGACGAATGCAAGCTTAGAGCCATCTTTCGAAAACGTTGGGAACACACCAGACACCCTAAACACTCCAACATCTTTGTGTGGCGACTGCACCTTATGAAAATGTCTCGGCACATCATCTCCATGCTGCAGAAAACAGTATTTCCATCACATGGCCCCAAATCATCCCCATAACTATGTATTTCAAGTGGATTGGAGGAGTGCTAGTTTAATGAACAATATATATATGTACCTTGAGAAGGTCGCTTTTGCAACGATGATAGCCAATGTACTTGCCACCTTCCATCACAAAGGGGGTTGAAATGGTCGGCTTTTGCCCTGGTGTTCTGAGTTATTTGCAACGGTTGTTCCTGTGCACTCATGTCAAAGATCTCAATGTGCCGGTACTGGGCTTTGTTGCGAACATCAGTGAACTCGGACTTCTGCCGGATGGTTGCAACTGCTACTCTGGTCTCATCAATAGCTGCCGGAGTCACTGCATCGAATGCCTCTGGGGTTACCCGGACTGTTTCACAAGTGCTCAGGTTGTACCGAAACACTCCCCAATTGTCCCCAACCTTCCTGTGAAAAAATATGAAATTTTCGCTGCCCCACGATGGCTAGCCACCATTTTCTATCACTCGCCTTCGCTCCAGAGATGGATTCTCTAAGCTCATCACATAGATGTTGGTCTTCAGATCCTTAATCTCGCCATCCCATGTCTTCCCTTGGAATGAAGCCACAGCAATCTTCTTCCCAGATGGTGACACAGAAGGACATATGTCAAAAGTTCCTGTTGAAGTAGAATCACAAGATCAATGATTAGTTAAGCAGAAAGGAAATACTAATATATAGTGATGCATCTAACGACAAGTAGGACAGTAGGAGGTGGATCAAACAGCTAAAGACTTCAAGAAAAAGATCAGTAACCTTACCTGGTGGGGTGAGACGCTCAGTTTCACCGGTTCTAAGGTTGGTTTTGTAAACAACATTCCAGGGGCTGCGGCGTTCTTGGACTGGCTCCTTGGTGGATACATAGACAAGGTAATGGTCACTTATAGACCCATCCACCTCGTAGCCACCAGCAATGCAGCCATTGTCCTCCAAACGAGCACCACTGAATAAGTCAGAGCCATAGATGTCCGCCAAGCTAAAGACCTTGACTTCATTGTTGGCAACGAAGCGAAGGGCTACATGAAGTATTTCCAAGTTGTGCTCTCTTTCAGAAACAAAGACAAGACCAGTGAGGCGGCCAGAATCAACATCGTCATCTATGACAGCTTCAGGAGCCAGTCTCAGGCGCTTGATGATTGTCTTGAGAGCGGCTGGTGGAATTGGTCGGCAGTTGTAATTGTAGGACAAGCCATCCGTCAGGTGGAGCTCATCCTGCGTGGATGATGGTGGAACTGGACAGCAGAATATGTCCAGTGCCACTGGTGGTCTGTAGCTAGTAAAGAAGGCAATGCTGCCTCTACTCTCGCCCATTCTAGTGAAGTAGACGTGTTTTGCTTTTGGTGTTACTGGTGATGAGCAGATGTAAGAATGTAAGCGAGTGATGAAATTATTGAATGGAGCAAGAGTAAGTCATTTTCAAAAGGCAGAAATGCAGGGTATATATAGAGGGAGAAGGCAGAGCAGCTGTACATATTTCAGTATGCGACTCAACAGCTAGGCTCTTTACTATATTATTATTAAAATAAAAATAACTGATTTATCATGTCCAGCTCCTTGGCTGATTACTACTTATTCATGTAAAACAGTGCCCAGGGTGTGTAGCATGTGGGCTTCTCCTTATATTTTAGTATACTACAGTTAGTTGTTTGGTGAGATTTGATATCAACTAAAGATACTAGTATATTTAATTTATTTGGGATTTGCTACCAGCTAGAAACTTCCTCACAATATAATACTAGTTCGGGACAGGATTAGTATCCTTTCCGTGTCAGGGATTAGTTTCTGAATCAAGCAATAAATAAGCAGATCTGTGGCTGCAGTTTGCTAGCAATCGTGCTGCTTGGGCTCACTGGCATTTAGATCAGTCCAGTACATATTCTAAATCCTTAGGCACACTTGGATGTCATCACAGTTATTTATATGATTTCATCAGATTTGACATATATTTTTTTATGTGCAAAGGGACTTTACCGGTAATTCTCTATAAAAGATCTTAAATGTGGTTTCTCATATGTTATTTCATTGACTAACAATGCCACTTGACATCTTAATACCTCAACTGGACCAAGCCACTAGAATACTTAATGAACCGATCATTATGAGCCAGCAAGATCTCAATTAATCTACAACAAACATGTAAGGTGTCCCCACCTCGTGCATCAGCAGAATCAGTACATAACTCTATTCTAACGTATCTGAGCATCCATCATAACAACTATGCTATTCATATAGCTCAAGTGGTGATTGTTCAGTCTAGCACATGGTTCTGTCAGTCAATAAGGTGCTCAATCAGGCACTGTTTTGATCTTCCCGTCTTATGGCCTACCTTGGTGCCTCTATGGAGAGGATCCACAAGTCCATATAGTGTTTATTTTGACTGTACACTGGATGTTCATGCAAAAATAAAGCCTAGATTTTAGATAATCTTTTTTTTTCTATTGAATGTTTAGACCTTAATAGCTGATACTTCACTAAAAAAAATGGTTTTGTCTACTTCAAATGCCCTTCCATATTTTTTCTCCTCTGCGTGTAAACAGAACGGGAGGGAAATGTTAAGCTTTTCTCAAAATATCACAAATAGAGACAAAAGTTGTTCTAGGGATATTTTAGACGCTAAAAAAAGTCTACTCAATTGGATGCATACTTGTATCACTTCAAGTCATATATACTTGGTATAGCAAGTCCATATTGATCCCCTCTAGCTGGACCTCAATCATCAATCACATGAGTGATGTTAGAACTAGAAGGAAAACTTACGAGACTGTTGCCGAACCAATAAAAATCTTGAGGACAATGTTTGGAACTACATACAATGAATTACTCCAGTAAACTATTGACTGAAACTCCAAAATAGAAGCCATTTTAGGCAGTAAACTTTGGTTTGTAAACATTACTAGTCATGTAAGATTATACAAGGCAATATTTTCTTCACCAAATAACCCTATAACCTTATTTCCCAGTACTGAAGCTAAAGAGACAACAATTAGGGGCAAGGCAATGTAAATTGTAAAGAAACTAATATCTATTCTCTGTATGTGCATTGAACAAAATATACAGCTTGTAAACATCTTTACACGAATTAGTAGTACTTAAAGTAAATTTTCTCAAAATTGAAACTACATTTTTTGTTTCCCTGAATTACATGAGCTTTAATATAATCTTTCATTAAACTCCTTTATTCTTGCTAAAAATTGTTAAAAAAAGCTAACAGTTGACTCTCACCCATTGTTGTTTGACATTTACGACCCACCTATTAGTAGCCAACCTATGTGTCCCTATGTGAATTTTTTTATACTTTTCTGACAGTTTGTAAAAACACTAGTTATGAAATTATTAGGGTACACAAGTTGGAGCCAGAATCAATACTTCAACTGATGCATGAGAAATAAAGAATTACTATTGTCATTTGCTTTGCACTTTACCAAGTTGATCTGTAAAAATAAAAAAAAGGGGTTTTCAGTTGACATGCCAAAAATTAATATTTCAAAGATCTTAAACCATATATGTTGCCTCCCACCGAATTTACCTCAATACTCTCAAGGCTTTTTAGATTACTTTGGACTAGATTTAGTCACAATATTACTGCAGTCACTTACTAATGTGTTAGATACATACTTTAATCAAATAGTTAAATAATTGGTTTCAAATTTGAAAGTTATTTCTATTAGTAAATTTCCAAGAACATATATTTTAATGAAAACTACAAAAAAGCTATTTCTATAGTTTCACAGAAATATACATGTTTGGCAGCAAATAGGAGAAATACACATGTCAATTACAGCAGCATGAGGGTCTAGCCTGTCAGGTTTCAAAATCATTTAACATGTCAACTTATGCCAAAATTTGTGTGAAGTTCCAACTGTAATATGTAATTTCAAGTTAGACCAAAATATTTCTACTTTTGTGAGAATTAGTATATATGAACCAACCACAACCTACATACTGAAATCCTTTTTTTTCTTACCCCTTCCTAATCTATTATTGTTCTTTTCATAACAAGTACATACCTCAGACAGAAAAGTAATTAGTCTGTTCATGATTCCACCTCTGAGGAATTGTGTTGCTCCTCGCTCATTGTCAGATGAATAATTAGTATGCTTTTGGAAGAGAAGGCAGTGATGCAAGCTTTATCTGAACTTGGTAGATGCTCAAAGGATGAATGTTGCAATTATGATAATAGGGAAAAGTGTTTTAGTTGTATCTACAAAAGAAGATAGAGAAATTATGAACGTGATGACAAGACCTGAGAACACAGGTAATAGTTAGAACACAAGCTAAGTAGATAAAAGCATTGGATTCTGACCATGTAATACTTCAGCTTAAACCACACTCTATGCATTCTGCTTTCTAATACCATCACATGCTAGAATCTCATGAAGAATGTGATGATTCAACCACACTACAGCCTGCAACTTTTGCTACATTTTGCTTCATGGAACCCCTTAGGTCCTTTACACACTGCCACATCCCCTCTGAAGCATATATGTTAGATAACATAGTTTGGAACCCATCATGATGAGGATCCAGCTTGACAAGTTTCTTGCCAACCCTTTCCCCAACCTCACTATCCCCGTGCTTCCAACAGGCATCAAGCAATGCACCCCATGCTGGAACATCAGGTGACATGGGCATGCTCTGAATCAGGTCCTCAGCCTCTCTGACATACCCAGCACGTCCAAGGAGATCAACCATACATCCATAGTGTCTGATGTTTGGTATAATCTGGTACTTGTTCTGCATCAACTTGAAAAAATGACGGCCCTCCTCAACTAAGCCACCATGTCTGCAAGCACTCAGAACTCCAGTGAAAGTTATCTCATTGGGGACAGCAATGCCAGAGGTTTCCATCTCAGAGTACATCTCAAGGGATCTTGTAACAAGGCCATTCATGGCCAGTCCCACAATGACAGCATTCCAGCAAGGTGTTCCTTTTTCTTCCACCATGTCAAAGACTTCTAGTGCAGCCTCCATGCATCCACATTTCATGTACATGTCAATGAGGCTAGTCCCAAGTACGATAGTGATGTTATATTGGTATTGCCTAATGTACTCATGCACTAGCTTCCCTTGCTCCAAAGCAGACAAATTCTTACATGCAGAGATGACACTAACAAGTGTAACGTCATCAGGTTTGATTTCATGGGCTCTCATGTTGTCAAAAACAGTGAGCGCCTCAGATGACTGGTTATTTTGCACACAACCAGCTATCATTGCACTCCAGGAAACGTTGTCCTTGTCAGGCATCGCACTGAACAACGCTTTTGCATCTTCGATGCAGCCATTCTTCAGATAGCCAGAAATCATTGAGTTCCAGGAGAAGTGGTCCAAACTATCACCGCTATCAAACAATCTCCGTGCTGCAACAACATCCAGACAACTTGAGTACATGTGGATCAGCGCATTCTGGACATTCACCCGCTTACCAAGGCCAGCTCTGACAACCAGCCCATGGCACACCTCTCCGTTCTGAATCACCTCTGACTTAGCGCAAGCAGCGACCACACTGACCATCACTGCCTCGTCCACAGGCCACCCCTCTTCACGCATGTCTGAAAACACAGCCAACGCTTCCACGAACAGATCATTCTGCTCGAAGCAAGAGATCATAGCTGTCCACGTGAACGCATCCCTATGCCCTGCTGCGTCAAACACCCCCCTCGCCTCCTCTACCATCCCTCTCCTCGCGAACAACGCCACCATCGAGCTCACCGCCGCAGCGCTCCTCTCTGGCATCCTCGCAAACACCCTGACAGCCTGCTCGACATCCCCGTCCCGCACGTACGTGGCGAGGATCGTGTTCCAGGAAACGGCGTCCCACACGGGTCCCGCGTCGAACACCCTGCGCGCGTCCGCGACGCAGCCGCACGCAGAGTACATGTGCATCAGCGCGTTCCTGAGGTACAGGTTGTCGGCGAACCCGTGCTTGACGGCGTGGGAGTGGACCTGCCGGCCTTCCCTCGCGTCCCCTCTGGCGGCGCAGGCGGCGGCGAGGAGCGGGTGCGTGAAGGTGTCGGGATCCGCGGGCATGGAGGCGTAGAGCGGGAAGCAGAGGTGGGGAAAGCCCTGGCGGAGAGCCGCCCTGAGGAGAGTGTTGCAGGTGAACGCATTGGGGCTGCGCACGAGCCGGAAGAGTTGGAGGGAGTGGTGGAGCGGTTGCGGCAGGAGGCGCGTGGAGGTGGTGAAGAGGAGGAGGCGGCTGGCGGCGTAGGCGTCAGAGAGGAGGCCCGACGCGAGGAACTGCGCGTGGATTTGAAGGAGGTGGCGCGCGGAGCGGCAGCGGGAGAGTTGCGCGTCCAGAAGGGACACCGTGAGCATGATCAGCTGGGCTCTGGCGCGCTGCGGCGGGCGGACGGCCGGCGGGAGAGCCAGCGGCTCAAAGCTGCAGGCAGGGTGCGCAGGCTAGGTGGGTTGTCGAACGGGTTCCAGACTTCCAGCTCAACTGCATGCAGTTGGTGGGTGGCGTGGACTGCTGTGATGGCCCGAACAACTGGGAACTCGCGGGCCCTTAACGGGCCAAATCCTTGCAAATTTGCAAAGATTTTCATCGCACGGAAAGTTAAATCAAAAGGCCATTTTTATCTCCTAACTATATCGTCGTAGTTCCCCCCAAAAAAAACTATATCGTCCTAGTTTATATATTTTTTCCTTGATGATTTTAAAACCGAAAGATTGTCTCCTTCGACTCTCAAAGCGTTTGAATAATCTCCTGGTTACGATTCTATCTCAACACTTACATCACCTTACCACTACACCACTACAAATTACTTGTGAGTATATATAGGATTCAATCTTGGTACTCCGTAGTTGGCAACTGATTACGGACGGCTTGGCGAACGTGAGCTGCTGCCGACTGCCGTGCTGCGTGCTGGTAACGATAATTGGGACCTCGTCCTGGTCGTGCTACTGGGGTAGTACTAGTACTGGATTAGGCACTTTCCACGCAGAAACTGGATTACTGGAATAAGTTGGCTGTTGCTGTAATGCTGTCGACATAATACTCGGATTCAGTGCCGAACGCATTAACCTCACCGCGTTGCGAGTTCGCCACTCACAGCTCAGCGTCTAAGGTAGTGTCAGTGGACAGATTTATACATTGTTTCTAAGATAATGTCATCTGCAATAAAATAAAACTTTGATGAAATACTTATTTTCAATGTAAAATTTTATTCCATAGTTTCATATATATTTAGTTTTATGACTCGCAGAGAATTGGTAATCGTGTCAAAGAGTTTTATTCCTATAAAACTCATTTCCTCTCTTTTCAGTAAAACATTGTTATTCATAAAAATACACATGCACATGTGACAAGCTATTAAATATAAATAAAACTCTAATTAAAACTCGAGAATGGCCTAAATTGCAATTGCAACTCAAACATTGGTTTGGAATCTCTGGACAAAGTTACGCTCCATATTTGACTTCAAGTTAGTTTTTTGCGTTTTTCTTTTCTAGACCCCGGTTTAAACTGCCGGCACCGCTATTATGGGTCTTCGAGTAACTCTCCTATTTTAAATTATAGTTCATTTGGCTATTTTTATCTCAAATTTAAGCGGATCATTTATTTTAAAAAAATATATAAATATAGTTAAATTTAAATCATTCTTGAATGACTTTTATTAGTAAAACAAATCATATCAAAAAGGTAATGTTTTGAATATTTTTTTATAAAATGAATGATCAAACTTTATAAAAAAAGTCAGACGAACCCTAATTGGGAACTGAGTTTAGTTTGTAACTGACTCGTATGTTTGGTTTTGAGTAATTGATGAAACCTACCTAAGTATTAACCTTGATCTTTAAGTGTGAATCATGAGATAGGTTGGTACATACCATGTGATGGAGCAAGGTGGATCAAGTGGATGGCACAAGCTCTAGCATGGTGGTGGAAAGGAAAATGGTGTGAAGGCAAAGGCGAAAGCTAGGACCATTTTCGGTTTGGTGATCAAGACATCATAGAGGATGTGATCACTTTTAGGATAGATAGCCGTACTATCAAGGAGGGAGCTCTCGTGTTTGATTACGTTTATCATGTGTCACTAGGTTCATTGCATTGCATTTAAAATCAATTGAACCAAGTGAAACAACCAACTAATTCCAAGATAATTGTGAACTAAAAGCTAACACACGTGCACAAGTGTTGAGATCACTTAGTGTTGGCTCTTGGAAGCTTGGAAGAAAGCTGGAGGAAGTTTGGTGTTGTTTTGGCAGTGGAATGCTGTCCGGACGCTGGGTCCGGACGCTAGGGTCTATGCTGTCCGGACTATGGCGTGCGCGTCCGAAAGCGAGCCCTAGGCAGGTTGTTCTGAGACAGGAGCACCGGACGCTGTTCTGCGTCCGGATGGTGGAGTCTGGACTGCATCCGGTTGGTTTTGCAGCTCTCGGGAGCTCTCTCCTGAGATCCGGACCCGGTGGGGTGATGGTCCTGTTGCGGACTATTCCGCGCGTCCGGAGCAGAAGAAGTGAGAAAGGAGCTCTCGGGTTCTCTGGAATTTATTTCCGGATGCTCGAGGCGTCGAGTCCAGACGCGGTGAACAGTGGAGTCCGGAGACGCGTGGCGCGCTGCTGTGCGCGTGGGAAGCAGAACCGTTTGAACGGCAGGCGACCGGACGCATGGCCATTTGTCCGGACAACGCAGTACGCGCGACCAGAGGTTGTGTCCGGAGGGTGAAACAGAGGAGTTCTCTGTGCTGCAGAGGGGCGTCCGGATGCTGGTTTTGGTCCGGACCCTACGTTGTTGCGTGCGTTCGGAGGCACGCAAAGAAGTGAAAAGTGGGTGGAAACGGCTAGTTTGTTTATGTGGGCTATATATAGTGCTATGGCCGGCCCTTGGGGCACTCTCTTGCACAATTTCATCACTCACACCCTAGTGCTCATTTGTGAGAGCCTCCACCACTCATCTCATTGATACATGTGCTAATTTCATGAGAGATTGAGTGAATCCAAGTGCATTGCTCATTGATTGCACACTAGTGACACTTGGTGATCGTCGTCGTCGCGGGAGTTCTTGTTATTCTTGGAGGTTGCCACCTCCTAGACGGCTTGGAGCGACGAGGATCGTTGAGCGGAGGAAGGTGATTGTCTCCGGCTCCGATCGGTGGATTGTGAGGGGTTCTTGAACCTTCCCCGCGGGAGTTCGCGAAAGGTATCTCTAGTGAATTGCTTGTAGCTTGTGGATCCCTATCTTGTGTTGGTTGTGCGGCACCCAGTGACGGGTTTGCCGTGTGATATCAATTAGCGCGTGAACCTCCAAGTAGGTGAATCACTACAACGAGGAGTAGCTTGTTGGCAAACAAGTGAACCTCGGTAAAAAATCTTGTGTCACATTGTCTCTACCGAGGATTTTTATTGTGTTTGATTGGTTATCTATTGGCTCATCTCTTCTCGACGATATAACCTTTCTAACTCTAGCTTTGCACTTGTATTCTTACATTCTTACAAAGTAGAGATTCTAGCTTAGTTTTGTAGCTCTAGTTCACTAACTCTTGTGTGTGACATAGGTTATCTTTCAAATAGCTAGAATTGGTAGGTGGCTTGTCTAACCGTAATTCTAACGCAAACTTGCTTTACGTCGTATTTTATTCTAACAAGTTTGTCTAAGTGTTGTTGTAGAATTTTAATAGGCTATTCACCACTCCTCTAACCATATCTAAACCTTCAAGTAACTCTGTGAGAGGCACCCCACGTTCAGCACTGAGAGTCCCAAGTCACCCCGCAGTTTATTTATTTTTTATACACAATATCAATCATCATCAATGGCGATCGAATAAGATATACAGTACGTACTGACAGAAGAAAGATCTTTCGGAAGAATCTGATGCTTTGACGAGCTGACTCCGCTGGGCAAGATGTTAATTGCTCTCAGTGCATCGAAATCTAAAACACAGTATAGTAGTACTAATCATCGAGAATGCCAAAACACAAGTAAACGCGGCGCTGCCGCAGCAAGATGCAAAATGCACCGAGATCCAGGCGACCGACAGGGGCAGGGTGTCATTTCGTAGAATTCGTACTGTAGAAGAAAACTCAAAATATTCGTACTGTAGAAGAAAACTCAAAATATTTTCCCTCATCTCACGTCTCACCTAAATCTACCGAACTCTGGGCCGGCCCATTTTTAGGCCCCGTTTAGTTGCCAAAAAATTTTGCATAGTAACTGTCACATCGAATCTTACGGCACATATATGGAGTACTAAATGTAGACGAAAAAAAAACTAATTACACAGTTGGTCGAGAAATCGCGAGACGAAACTTTTAAACCTAATTAGTCTATAATTAAACACTAATTATCAAATATAAACGAAATGCTACAGTGAACCAAAATCCAAATTTTTTTGGATCTAAACGCACCCTTAGTTACACCGTCACTTCCGAGACCCACCGCCTATGGGTCCCGCGGCTCATGGAGTTTCTCCCGGTCCCACAGTCAGTGGCTGTAGTACCAGAAGTACTCGTTCCTAGTCCCACATGGCAGCCTCAGAGAGGCCCCCACTTCCTCGTCCTACCATACGCGCCCATCCGGTCGTCCACCAGACGCTTTTAAACCGACGAGTCCATTTTTCCTCTTATACATAAACCCGCGCTTATTTGTTTTCTCTCACCTAATTTCCGTCCTCGTGTTCGCGTTGCTCGCTTGGGTTTGGATCCGAGCGGGGGGCTCGGGCCGACGGATGCTGTAGAGGAATGGCGGAGGCTGTCGCGTCCGCGGGCAGGCTCTCCATGGAGCCCTCGACCGCCGTCACGCCCGGCCAGGTGAGCCGAGCCCTAACTCGCGCCTCTTCGATCCGTTCCGCCGGGCGCTGGCCCGGAGATTGCTGCTCCTCCGCAGTGGGGGCACGCCTTGGGGAATTCCCGTGGTTTCGAGACCGTTGGAGCGGGGTTGATGAGATGGGTGGCTCGATTTGGGGGCACGGGGAGCGGGCAGCGGGGGAATGGGACGGCTGGGTGTGAGTTCGTAATTCGTACGCGGCTGAGATGCTGAATCGCGCGCTGGGTTATGAGCTTTTGGTGATCGCAGAGAAGCACTGGAGATGCGACGCGTCTGGAATTTCTCGCGCGGATTGGGCGATTGGATCATATGCTACGGGCTTGCCACAGTAGTTGCCAAATTTGAGGGGTGCTGTGAGCGTTGAATGTTGTTGGTTGGGTGCACGTGTCCCGTTGGTCGGTTGGTGCAACTTACTGCCAGTGCAACTGTTAAGTTCGCATATGCCAAGGTCTGGTTTGGAAACACTCGTATCCGCCTCAATCCATGTGTATTGGAGTGGATTGTGGTGGAACTTAGTTTAATTTTTATTCTAATCCACTTCAATGGATTGAGGTGGATACGTGTGCATCCAATTATCCAAACAAGTTATGTGGATTGGCTTGTTTCTGGCTAGTTTCTTTTTCTTGTGTTGTGGTCTTGTGGTGGATCAAGGGCTGGTCTGGTTGATGTCAGCTTTGCTGTTATTGCACCAAACATAGGGTGGCGGTTCATCTCAGCCGTTCTGCTCAAAAATTGGTATATTCTGAGTTTTAGGGTTTAAAGGTTGGAGAATTTGCAAATTGCTTCTGTATGTAGTTTGTGGATCTGGAGATCTTGGACCTTAAGGCTGCCATTAAGTTCTAGCAATATGATGTTTATTTTATTTGGGACCACCATCTCTGGAACTAAGTGATCTTTGTTTTGCTTTCTGTACAGGTTTCTGCTATTCTGGGCTTTCTATGGGTTTTCGCAGCATGGGCGTATGCTGAGGTTCTCTTCCATAGGAAGAACACTTCCTCCATTAAAACGTAAGTAAATGTTAGTTTGATCCTGAGAATCTGCCATTTTTGTAAAGATTGTAAGTGATATAATGGTACTTTCTCCTGTCAGTATTACTTGTTTATTACAACCAAGCACAACTGACTATAAGCTAATTCGGCTTTCTGAAACAATAAGTATTATTGACTGAAAGTAGTATATATATTATTTCTAATGTTTTCTTTGAGAAAAAGAAACTGCTTGTGTTAAAAGAACCTTATCTCTAGATGTCCTACTCTTTATTTTGTAAGTCCTGGGATGCCTATTGCAATGCACTCTTACATGTTGCTTTGACTGAGACTGCAGTATATATAGTAACATCACAATGACCATTATAACTATATGAGTCTTATTTGAGTTTCTGGTTCTTTATCTTTGTCAGTAGACATTCAGATGTCAATCTAGCAGTAATGGATACCAGTTCAGTCAAAGCAGAAGACCAGACAATGTTGTTGGAGGAGGGGGGCCAAGCAATGGCTGCAAAGCCAGCTTATACTTCCTTCACATCACAAATGCTCAGGTACTCTTTAAACTACGAATTTACAGTTTCTCAATATCAGAGTTCGAAGGCATTGAGTCTGACAAAAAAAAAAGTTGGGTTCAACAGACTTATCTTCATGGACCAGATGCTTCTTCTGGAGAATCGTTTAACACTGAGGGCAATGTAAGCTACAGTTGCTCACTTGCTCCTCCAATCATTCATGCTTCCTAGTTGCACTATTCGGCTAACTGGGTTGCAATGGTGTTTTCAGATCTGAGTTTGGAGGGTATCTACTTTATTTTTACATATGTGATCGTACAAACTTGCTCGGAGAGTCTGCCAAGGTACTGTTGTGTTGATATTGTTACACAGTCTGGCCAAGTGGCCATATGCCTAAGTGACATATTTATAAAATTACATTTATTAGAACCTTTCAAATTTTCTGAATTATTCGAATCGATGAAAAATATTCCAGTTTATTCTTCATATTCATGTGCCATTATATATAGTGTAACGCTTTAATCCACTAAGGTTTTTATTGTATGCTTCATCTGCAGAATTACAGCCGAGACCTGTTCCTTTTCCTCTACTTTATTCTCATCATTGTTGCAGCTATGACTTCCTTTAAGGTCCATCAAGACAAGTCAGCACTCACAGGAAAATCTATACTGTACTTGCATAGGCATCAAACCGAAGAATGGAAGGGTTGGATGCAGGTACTTATCATACTTTTATCTTCCTTCTGCAGTGTTTCCTGGGTCTCAGAAACAATTGTAATTGCCCATAAACATAGTTGGGTGAGTAGCTACGGTTCATGTATGAGTATTGGTACACCAGAATTATAGAAGTATGAAGTATGCAGTTATAAGTCGCCCTGCAAGTGGGTGGCAATCCAATCTATACCCACACCAATCCAAGTGGTCCCGGCCAACTTTGATAAACCAAATTAAACCAGCCCAAACAGTGCGGAAACCGAACTTCTCCTATCTGTGATCTCCTTTTTAATCAAACCAACTCAATCCATTTGGCAACCCATGGATCCAATCCATTAGATATTAATTTCCAAACCCACGGTTTGTTGGCATTCGTTACCTGCGCACGTAAATTAGAGCAGGATTGAGGAACAGAGAAGCGCTGCGTGCAGTAAGCAGTAAGCAGGCAAGGAGTGGAGTGGACCATGGACGCCCGCCTTGCCACCCGTGGAAACCATTCACCAGAACCCATTAGGACCCGTGGATTGCAAATATATTTGGAAAGTGGAAAATAGTAACCAGCCCAATCCGTTACCTTCTTGACCCCGAGCCAATCCAGCCCACAACACATGTGAAACCTATTGTCCCCAGCCCAAAGCTAATTGATGCACAACCCAAATTGTTTAACCCATTTTAGCCCGATCCACAAGCAGGGCGAGTTATAAGCATCTACTCTCATCTGGCACAGCTACCATAGTAGCATGTATGATTTACCACGCTCTTGATGGTTCATTCATGGTTTGGACCTCTGTTGAGTTGCAAATAAGCTAATTTGGTCATTAGCACCAATTAATTGTGAAACATAGGGTTTTGACCTGTCCTACCACCAAAGCTTTGCCATGCTAACTTTTACACCATACTGCCATGTGATGATTCATTTCTCTGCCCTAAGTTTCGTGTAATTTTGATTTGCTCGAGAATTTCCTTTTATGGACTGTATGATACTGGGTTCAACTTCTGTCCTGCCACTAGCAGCCTGCAACAGTCTTCAGCATTACCTTATCTAATTTCCAGGTGCTATTCTTGATGTACCATTACTTCAATGCTAAAGAAATCTACAATGCAATCCGTGTGTTCATTGCTGCATATGTCTGGATGACTGGATTTGGCAATTTTTCTTATTATTATGTGAGGAAGGATTTCAGTCTTGGAAGATTTGCTCAGGTGCATCTTTACACCCCACTGTTCCTGATTCTTTACATTAGAGTTTTCCTAACTTGGTTGTGCCTTCAACAGATGATGTGGCGCCTCAATTTCTTTGTTATATTCTGCTGCATTATCCTGAACAATGACTATACACTCTATTATATTTGTCCTATGCACACCCTTTTCACCCTCATGGTTTATGGTGCTCTTGGAATTCTAAACAAATATAATGAGATTAGATCAGCGATGGCTATGAAATTTGTTGCTTGCTTCTTGGTAGTTGTGCTGGTTTGGGAAGTTCCAGGTGTCTTTGACATAGTATGGAGCCCATTCACATTTATTCTAGGTAAGTTTCATTCCCAAACCTTTTGTGCTATGGATATCCTTTGCATTTTCCTTCCAAAAGATGGCCACTGCTATTTTTCTTTGTATGCAGGCTATACCGATCCTTCTAAACCAGATCTCCCCCGGTTGCATGAATGGCAATTTCGATCTGGACTGGATCGCTACATTTGGATTATTGGGATGATATATGCATATTACCATCCAACTGTATGTTTTCGGCCATATGTTTTATATTGTAGCTGTGCTGTTTCTTTATATTCAGAGATAGCTTAGAATTGTCTAAAAGAGAGCAAAAGAAAGTTGTATTTTGGCATTGATGAAATATCCTGTCTCAGGTTGAGAAGTGGATGGAGAAGCTGGAAGAAACTGAAATGAGAACCAAACTCTATATTAAGGCCTCAATAGTTACAGTGTCATTGACGGTAATTATGTGACACCTGACGATTTTTCAAACACCTTACTTTCGATTACACATGCTGTGTGTTGATCGCAGGCTGGTTATTTGTGGTATGAATACATTTATAAGCTGGATAAGATTACTTACAACAAGCTGCATCCATATACATCCTGGATCCCCATAACGTATGTACCTTACCTTTTTTAATACATTTTTTGGGGGTCTGTAAGTGTGAAATCTGATTTGCTGCATGGTTGCGTGTGTACTCAAAAGTGTCTACATATGCCTACGCAACTTCACTCAAGAATTCAGGAGCTTCTCCCTCACACTATTTGCGTAAGTTTTGGTTTTGTGTAATGCGCTGTACCTTTTATCTTTAACCTTGTGTCATGTTGTGCGAATATGTGACTCCTGTATTTCTTCATTTGGCTGTTCCAGCTGGCTTGGAAAGATTACACTAGAGACATACATATCTCAGTTCCATATATGGCTCAGGTAACCATCTGCTGTTTCTCTTTGTAGTTCGTCCTTACATTTGCACCAATGAAAAAAAAATCCACATTGTCAACGATTGATGTTATCTCATTTGCTTTGGTGACTGCTGCAGATCAAGTGTGCCCAATGGCCAACCAAAATGGCTATTGTCAATAATCCCAAATTATCCACTGCTCAATTTCATGCTCACTACTGCTATATATGTTGCGGTATGTAGATCTCCCCTATGTAAGATACCGAAGATGGTAGTCTGCAGCAACTTACATGTTGTCATGTATTACCACTGCAGGTTTCCCATAGGCTCTTCGAATTGACTAACACCTTGAAGGTGGTATTTGTTCCAAATCGTGACAACAAGCGCCTCTCATACAATTTTGTGGCAGGAACTGCCATTTCGGCTGCATTGTACTTTGTATCATTTGTTCTAATCGGCATTGCAGGATACTAGGAAGTCTAGTGCCTTTTTTTTTCTTTTGTTCAATTAGTTAGAACGACAAAGCCTGATCGACAGAGCGAATTTAAGGCGACGCTGCACGGACTGCTAAGGAACCTGCTATTTCATTCACTGGAGTCAGGTTTTATCTGAGTTCCATGGTGTAGAAAAACATTGATGTGCAAGGCAGAAGATCCCGAAGAGTGTAGCATATGAGTGAACCCCAATCCCAAGAGGGGATATGATAAAAAATATATGTGTCCCTGTATAGGCGTTGGAACGCATACCGACTTACCGAGTGATCACGTCGGCTGTGAAAATCAGATTTTGTTCCTTGTTTTGTTTAAAAGCTTGAAATAGACAGAATGGTTCCCTTTTTTTGTTTAAAGCGTGAAATAGTCAACATGGTCTCATGTTTTCCCTCCGGTTACTAGGGTACCATCCTGCAATGGCTGCTTCTTGCTTTGAATTCATATGCATATTGCTGAGACTCTGAAAGGCTTCCATATCCTTAAAAGCCTTGTCATGTTATTTTAACTTGTGAACATGGAAGCATTATACTATGTCCCAAAACAACTGATCTTTTAGATTTATTCTAAATCAACCAAATTTAATTGGACTAAATTTATTTAAAAACATCAATTACATCTACCAAATAGGTATTGGTAAAAAATATTTTTTACAATAAATCTAATAATACCTTCTATAAATCTAATAGTAGTTTTTTAGTATTATAAATATTAGCAATTCATTCTAACTTGTACTGGATTTAGAAAAGCTAGAAGGACTTACAATTTGAATAAGCAGAATATTTTTATTTAGCTTAAAATGGTTTGGCGTCGTTCAAAGCAAAAACATCAGATGTTTAGAAATGAGCCGTGTTGATCAACTTATTAAAGATGGATAACTGGATACTGAAAGTACTGAAGGCTACGAGGGCACGTTTGGTTCTCCGCAACACCACGCCACAACAAAATTAAGACTACCACACCAACTGACATAGTTGTTTAAATTGCAAATAAAATTAGGCAAACCACAAGCTTTTGTATTGATCTACAGCAGCAAAGTTAAGACTGCCACACCAACTGCCGTTTATGTCACATACTCTCCCCTTCCCATAGAAAATGACGTTTTTTAACTTTTGTTTGACCATTTGTTTTCTTTAAAATATTTTTATAAATTATAAAATAAATAAATTATTATTAAAGGACTTCTGATGATAAAAGATCATGAAAAAATAAATAATATTTATATAAAAATTTTGAATAAAACTAACGTTTAAAGAGATGACACAGATTCTAAAAACACTTTCAATTTCAATAGGACGGAGATAGGTCGGAGACAGTACGGTAGGTGTGGCAAACACCACTGCGCATTCTAGCGGGAAAGCTAACATGTCCAAAGTGTCGTATTGGCAAGTGCTACATTGTAGCCACTATAAAAGTTCCCATTTTAATAGTAGTGGATAAACGCAATCCAATTCCTTTCTGTCTAAGCCAGTTATATCACCTTATCAGCACTATTCTACACCTTTTAAGAGTAAAATATTATTCTATACCTAATAGCTAAAACTAACTAGAAAATACTCTAGTAGTATGCGTCAGTATCTTGAATCTTGAATAATACTGACACACAGCTACTAATTTGTACTAACAGCTTGGTGTGTATATATATCCCTTCCAACTGCATCAAAAGTAGGCATAACAGGCATACATAACCCCAGCTAAGCTAATAGCCAAAATCAGTGGATTTTTCATTCCAAAGGATAACCTGTTAACCAAATACAAACACAAAATATAAATGTCTGATGCATACAAAAATAAGGACTGGCGCACAATTAATCAGCATCACAACTAATTGAGCTGCTAACGGATTTCTCGAGGCTGTCTACATAATGATCATGCTGATGAAACACAATAGGCAATACGGTGTAGAAGACATCACATGCTGACACCTTTGCCCCTTTGCCAGCTATCTGTGATAACCAAAGCTTGTATATGGACTCTGGATAGACCTGTGGTGGAGTTACGAAGCACCAGATTTGTGCAAGTATCAACTTCAGCCTCTATTTGCAGTTCTTTCCCTCTCCCGCTTGTTATACAGCCTCTCAAGAACATGCTTGGCCTCACATGATGGGAAATTGCTCAGATCATAGTAATGTGGTGCAATATCGATTAGCCTGCACATAAGTCACACAGAAAACATCAACATATCCATCTTCAAATGGTAAAACTAAACAAGTGATCAGCTTTGCTCAGGTAGTAGCAACTCACCATTCCCCACGGATATCAGTGACTGTGCGGATAAAATTCCTGGTGGTCAAGACGTATTCATTGTAGATGACCCACTCTGGCTTATGGTCCATACAATTGGAGGGATGAAGATGGACGACCTAGTAAGGAAGGATGACAAGACTTCAATACCACACCCTAAGCAAGAAAACTTAAGATTCTTTGAACATGGAAAATAGAAACCTGGTTGTCTTTTACAGTCAGGTAATGTCCAGTTCGTTCCAGGTGAGCGACCTGCATGAAATACCCTGAAAGCATGGCTTTCCTGATGTTGACATAGTACTCACGGCTATTGAAATCAGTGCTGCACATCTTGAGGTTGAATCTAGTCATGATGCGAACAAGCTGTTGTCTGACATTGTCTGCAGACTTAAGTGCTCTGGAATTGATAAAGTTCTCGTAACACCACTGGGGATCTTCATCTGCATTTGTTAGGAAGGGAAAAAGTGGATGCAACTGAGTCAATCCAAAGCCTCCATCAAAATTAGTGCTTCACTTTAACATTCAACAGGTGGTTCAACAAGGATGGGTTCATAAGCCCAACCCATAGCCACATGCATCCCTAATTGAATGAGGCTTATGGACTTACTGTTTTGTTTGTATGCATGGTATACATTCAGAAGTGTCAGATGGTCCCCTCAATATGGCCAAATCGAGCCTTCGCCTCATCAGCAGCCTTTTGAGCCTCCCTAGGCCGGAGGAAGCAATTGGGTACTAGAGAAAGAATATGGTAATAACAGACGAAGTCCATGGTGGTCAGCAGATGCAAAGAGGCGAGACGATACCATTTGCTTTGTCAGAATAACTCAACAAACAGCAATTATCTGCATCAGCCTAAACTGTATGATCATTTCGACCAATAGCTCAAGAAGCCAGGTGAATGACAGTTGCTGATGACAGCCCATCAAAGAAGTGCACAAGAAAATGATGCTAAACACACATGCAGTAGTATGCAAGCAAGCTCACATGCTATAATAGAAACCTGGCACTTCGCTTGATCAGAACTGACAAGCAAAGTAGTCCAGGTAAACATATGGACAAGATCATTTGTAGAAATGCAATTTGTTAACCTTTAGTGATAATTAACATACCTGACAGCATGGCAGATATTGATAAGATCTCATTCGAACAGTTGTACTTTGGACTGATGACAAGCATCTTTGACATTTGTGGATCCAGGGAAACTCACTCATCATCTCACCTAACTGTGTTAGATTACCTTCATCATCTAGTGCACCCAAATAGTTCAAAACTTCTAAGGCCCTCATTAGAGTTTCTGGTGCTGGAGGATCCATAAAGTCAAAATGTACTAAATCATCAATTCCAAGTTTCTTCAAGTTAAGAACTGTATTTGCAAGGTTCGACCGAAGAATTTCTGGGTATGTCTGTGGTTGCAAATCCTCATTAAAACTCTTCTCTGTGTACAGCCTAAAGCACTTCCCAGGTTGTGTTCGTCCAGCACGACCAGCTCTCTGATGAGCACTTGCCTTAGAAATTGGTGACACCAAGAGGGATTCCACTCTTATCCTTGGGTTGTAAACTTTCTGTTTGGAAAACCCCGGGTCTATCACATAAACTATGCCATCTATAGTTAAGGATGTTTCAGCAATGTTGGTGGACACAACAATTTTCCTTCCAGCAGGACCTCCTTCCTTCAATGGGGCAGGAGCAGAATCAAAAATCTTCTGCTGCATGGCTGGTGGCAGTGTAGAGTATAAAGGAACAACTTTAACTGGGCCAACCTGATCTCCCATATTATTTATTTCCTTATTGATTTTCCGGCATGCATCCTCAATCTCCTCTTCTCCAGTAAGGAATACAAGGATATCACCAGCAGCTTCACACGTATGTATTTGCACAACTGTCCTGATAGCAGCCTCTAGATAGTCCCTCTCTGGTTCTTGGGTATAAAATATCTCAACTGGATGAAGTCTCCCAGGTACCTTCATCAAGGGTGCACTGCTGAAGTAACCCTGGAATTTCTCTGCTTCGAGGGTAGCACTCATAACAACAAGCTTCAAATCTGGTCTATTTTTTAGAACCTCCTTCAGAAGCCCAAACAGAACATCTGTTGCCAAAGTCCTCTCATGAGCCTCATCAAGAACAATCACCTTGTACTTCTCTAAAAGTGGGTCTGCCATTGCTTCTCTCAGAAGCATACCATCTGTCAAATATCTGATAGGAAGCAATAGTGTTCAACACAAGACGATTAGATCAGAATACCTAAAAAAGAAAAGAAACATACACTCCATATCAATCTGCCAACAGGATAGTGCATCTAATCATGTTCTAAACGAAACATATAATGGCACAAAAAAGGCTTACTTGAGAACAGTTTTGTGGCTGCTGCAATCCTCAAACCGAATGCTGTAACCCACTTCTTCCCCAATAGTAACATCCATCTCCTCCGCCACACGCCTGGAGACCGACATTGCCGCGACCCTCCGAGGCTGAGTGCAGGCAACCATGGAACGGTTACCCAAGCCTTCTGCCTCAAGAACAAATTGGGGGATCTGTTCAACATAAAGCGAATCAATCATCACAATTTAATTGAGCGAGAATGACATACAAGAATGATAAGTTCAAATCAATCTATGGAGAAACTACTAAGATCATAACAAGCATAGTCTCTCCTTCATTACACAAAAATCTTGACCAATTTTTACTCCCATAAGTTGTGATGTTAGCCCCCTAAAACATCTATCCCCAAACCTTGGCCATAAACAATACACAGAATTAAGAAAACCAAATCATCCAGTAACCTAATCGGGGATCTGCTCAGCATGTAGCCCAAATAAACCATCAAGGCGTATGGGTATTGTAGCGTTTGGGGTACCTGAGTTGTCTTTCCGCTTCCCGTTTCGCCGACGAGGATGATGGTCTGGTTGTCGCGGAGGGAGCGGAGGAACTCCTCCTTCTGCTGCCACACGGGGAGCGTGCGGCGCTTCTCGAGGATCTCGAAGTACCGCGCGGTGTAGGGCCGCCCGTTCCACCGATTGACAGACGGGTTGCCCCTCGTCGCGGTGGCGGCGGCGCCGTTGGAGGCGGCGTGGCCCAGATTGGCGGAGACGGAGGTCTCGTCGACCACGTCGAAGAGGCTCACCTTCCGCTTCCGCTCCGTCCCCATGGCGGCGGCGGCGGCGGCGGCGGCGGCTGAGGCGAGAGATGACTAGCGGTCCTTGGCTCGCGCGGTTCCCAGGAGGAGGCGGGAGAGCGGGAGGAGGCAAACCCTAGCTTTGTTCTGGAGGGGTCGTTCGATTCGATTTATATTTGGGAATTTGGGAATTTTGCTCCACAGACAATTAGCAGGTCCGCGAGAGCGTGAGGCCGAGGCACCGAGAGATAGGGAGTAGGGCGGCGCGAAGGCGGGTTCTTGGAGTTATGAAAGCGGCTTCTTGGAGTTATCCGACTGTGCCTTCCTAAAACTGTCTATACATATGGGCGCTCAAAGACTTTTTCGGTTCCGCGAGATCGAGCATCTGCTGCAGTCCACCTCATCGCCGGTGGTTTCCTCCGGTTTCTGGTGATTCAGGTTTGACGGCGTCGGCCGGTGTCGGCGGTCTTCATCGGCAGCGAATGCAGGCGGTTTTCTTTCTCGTAGAATATAGATTAGACAGCTGTCCTACGTATCCTTTTTCGATGTACTGTATTTGGACTTGTTTTTCTATTAATTAATACAGGTATACTTTATAAAAAAAGAGTATACATCACGCTATGCATACCCAAAATGCATACTATACAAGAAAAAAACACCCTCCAACAGACTAGGCAAAGGGAGACCTATTTTGCATTGAAGGTGAGAGAAGACTCAGAATTGCATTTCTCTCTCTCTCTCCTCGACCCAAATCCGCGCAGCAGACGATGGTGGGCCTGCCGGCGACAGCGTAGGAGGTGCCAGGGTGGGGCAGCCCACGGACGACGACGGCGAGACGAGCCCAGGACGGAAGCCGCCGGCACAGCCATGCGGAGCCGTGATGGGGAGCCACCGACGCGACGGGGAGTCGTTGGCGCGGTGGGGAGGGCCCGCGACAGGGAGTCGTCGGCGCGGCCATCCGGGACGGCGACGGAGCGGGCCTGCGGCGGTGGTGGGGCGTGGCTGGCTCGGTGCTCGGTGGCGGCGGGGAGGGAGGGAGGTTCGATGGGTCTTGCTGGAGAGAGGCGGGCGGTAGAGGCATAGGTTTTGACTGGCTTGGGGCTTTCCTTTTGGGTTCCCTGTTGAAGAAGGTAACTTTTGGCTGCCTACCTTTTCTACTGTGCAGTGCCCAAAGTGTGAAATGGGTATTGTATTTGGGTTTTCATTGTTGGAGTTAGTCTAAGTCCTGATAATAACATAACCGAATTTGTCTGAATAATTAGGAAAACCTCAGACACGCGGAAGCGGGGTGCGCTTCCATCAACATGGAGGTGCAAATGTAACTGATATTTTTCCATGTCTTCAAAGTCTAAATCCGTTTCAAATCCATCTGTATCTGAGTCCGGTTATTCAACATATGAAAGGATCAAGATGCCCAAGAGGGGGGGTGAATTGGGCTTGTTTTAAATTTCTAAAGCAAATATGAAAACCTATCAAATGACAATCACCCCCTAGTGCCTACCGGTCGTGTGTCCTAGCTAGAAAAGCGGTAGCAGTTCATGGAATTGAAAAACAACCTAAGCAATTCTAGTAGCAGCGGAAAGAACAAGACGGAATGTAATGCGGAAATGTAAAGAGCTAGGGAAAAGGAATTCTCGTTGACGTAACGATTTTTTCCCGAGGTATCGAGGTGTGGACACCCCACTAGTCCTCGTTGGAGCACCTCGCAAGGTATTGCTCCCCCTCTACCCGCGCAAGGGTAGAGTGCTCTCTACGGGCTGATTCTTCGCCACTCCGGCTCGGTGAATCGCCCACAACCGATCACAGAAGCTTGGAGAAGGGCCGCCAACAATCTTCACGGCGATCACCTTCCTCTGATCACCACCAAACCGTCTAGGTGTTGTTGAACACCAAGAGTAACAAGCACAAGACCTTCACTTGACCATGAAAAGACTAGAAAGGTGGATGGATACACACAAGTCACTCCTAATCACTCTAGGAGGGAAGAACAAGATGAACTCTCTCAAATCTCTCCCTCTCTAGGCACTTGGCTCTCCAAGAGTTCTCTCAAGGTGTAACATAGACCAAGAGTGGTCCTAAGAACAAGGAGGGCAACTATAAATAGTCCTCACCTCTAAAACTAGTCGTTAATTGTTTTTTCTCTTTTCTGCGTATGCGTCGGACTAGTCCAGAGCGCACACCACCGGACCATAACACCTGGTCCGGAGCTCATTCTCAGTTCAAACTCATCTGAAAAACAGGTACCTCCGGACTACTTGCCATAGTCCGGTGCACTGGTCCGACGCGCTGGTCCGGAGCCAGGGTGCTCACTGAGTAAAAACTCAGTCGCTTCTTCGAACCTCCGGACCACTCTCCTTGGTCCGGAACCCTGGTCCGACGCTCAGGTCCGGAGCCAGGGAGCTCACTGCAAGGAACCAACCTTCTGTCTTGAAGCGTCGGACTAGCCGTCGGACTAGCCGTCGGACTAGTCCGGAGCTTTCTCTCAGGCTCTCTCTCTCTCTGACAAGAGCCATCGGACCACTCGCCTATGGTCCGACGCTCTCCAGACAGGTGGTCCGGAGCTTACTCTTTGAACATTTGCCTACGACAAGGACCGTCGGACCACTTTCTTTGGTCCGACGCCTGCTAGGTAGACTGGTCCGTAGCCTCTTTCTCCCCATGTTTCAACTGTTTTCACTAAGTCTTTTCTAGGGTTTTACTCCTACCATTTCTAGGGTTAATCAAGGGCTGATAGCAAGATCTCTAGGACTAGTTGTGACAAGTGTGCACACACCAACTTTCCCAAACTCTCCTAGGTCAAGCTACTAAACTCATACCCCCTTTATAGTACGGTCAAAAGAAAAACAAAGTCCTAGCTATGCTTAGTGCCCTTCTCAACCTTATGGCACTAAGAACTAGCCTAGTCTTCAACTTGAATCAACATCTTTTGAAACCGAAACGATTTCCATCTTGGGGGCATGAATATCCATTAAGCCCATTCTTAGCATCACTATTGACCTAACTTATAGTGACTTTGCCTCTACAAAACACACGTTAGTCATAGTTACCTAGCATTGTCGTTAATCGCCTAAACACAAGGGTCCATGATTCTTCAATCTCCCCCTTTTAGGTGATTGGCGACAATACAAGCTCGAGTAGAGAATAATGAGTGAATTTTGATAATAGAAAACATGACTTGATATGATATAGGCATGGGTTAGTGATAAGAAAGACATATACATGCCTAAACCATTCAAGCCATGACAAGCACAAAGGATATGAAATGAGAAAAATACTTGATTTCAAAAGGATATGCTATAGCCAAAAGATCAGAGTTTAGCGCGAAAGCAATATAGCACAACCAAGTGACATGATATCTATATATAAAGGTCCACACATGTCACACAACCATCAAGTTTCAAACATCACACACATATCATACAATGCATAAAGACGGTAAACGTGATGCATGATGCGATAGAGAATAAAGCACATCAAAAGAACGAATCCTACTAGCTCCCCCTGAAGCTAGCCTACTACTCGACTCTCCCTCTCCCCCTTTGGCATCAAGACACCAACAACTAAGCGTCTGGAGGCGGCGGAGGGACAGCAGCAGCAGCCTGGGCACGATCAAGAATGAGGAACTCATCAAGATCATCATCGTCGTCGTCTGAGTTCTCCCCCTGAGTCTCTGGAGCTGGAAGTGAAGCGATCTGGGGAGACACTAGACGAGAGGCTGAGGGGCCTGCTAACTCGGCTGCTGAATAGTCTGGAGCTATAGCTGGGGCAGGAGTAGGAGAAGGAGCAATTGCCACTGTCTCTGTCGGTGCCTCTGGAGCGGCGGTGTCCGGTTGTGCCTTGAGCACTGACTCTCCTGGAGTCTCAAGAACCGGGGGCTGCTCAGGCGGATCATGAGTAGACGTAACGACTGTGGCAGCTGTCACAATAGTAGCAGTAGGTGGAGTCGACACGACTGGAGCACAACTGTCGTGTGTAGCCTCAGAAGAAGCAACTGAAGAACGGTGCTGACTAGCTGTCGGTGAAACAAGTGCGGCCTCAATCTCTACTGCTATCTGCGGACCAGTGGGGGACAACTACCCTGTGATGTCGCTGAACGACGTTGACAAGTCTCTGGCAGTAGCACCCATCGTAGCGGACATCGGCGTGACACCGGTAGCGAGAGGGGTGAACTGCTGAGTCGATCCTAGAGTGTCCAACCACTGCGTGACCTGGGTAGCCGGTGACTGGAACGGGGTGGTCAGTCCTGCACCCTGAAGTCCACTGGACTGTATGGCTGGGGTGGGAGTGACGGTCTGTCCGGCTGAACTGGAAGGGGCCACTGAGGGGTCAACCGACTGCTGTGGTGCTGCTATCTGACCGACTGACTAAGATGGCTGAGTTTGACTCATCATCTGGATCTGAGGTGCAGCCGGAACTCAAGAGGAGGAGCGCCAGTCCACTTCATCATATGGGCCATGAAGGCCATGTTCTGCTGTTGAATCTGCTGAGACTGGAGCTGCAGACGCTATGACTCTAGCTGCATAGCAAGCATCTGTCTCTGCATCTCAAAGTGTCGCTCCTTAGACTGTCTTTGCATTTCATCCTGTCTCTGCTGGACCTGGGTGACTACAGTCACTAAGGAACTCTGCTGCTCATTAAGACGATCTAGAATCTTCAGCATCATAGTTTCTGTGGCTGACCCAGAACCACCAGCCTCTGTGTCGTGAGCCCGTGGGGCATGGTAGGAACAGACTGGAAGTCAGCGTCAGAGCTGTCAGAAGAAGTATCCTCAGGAGTAACATCAGCCCCAGTATCCAAGTCACGGAGCTCCTACTGCTCAATACCTCGGATCGAATCATCCTAAGTCTCAACATCATCGTGGTCAGCAGGCGCAGTCCGTTGCCTGACTAGGCGAAGCACACGGTTCCCAAACCGACTGTCAAAAGAAGCTAGTACTCTGTACGGTGGGAATGAAGTCGGTGACTGATCAAGCAACGCACGGACTCCGGGATTGGATCCCTCAAGCTCAATAGCTAGGATAGAACTGATTCAATGAACATAAGGAAACTGTTGTCGTGCTCTCATCCCATCAGCAATCACATCCTCAATCTCTGACACTAGAAAATCAGCTATATCAAACGGTATCTGAGAGACGAGTGCCTGAAGTAAAAACTGTTGCATATTTGTGAAAGGATCAAGATGCCCAAGAGGGGGGGGTGAATTGGGCTCTTTTTAATTTCTAAACAAGAATTAAACCTATAAAGAGCCAATTAACCCCCTAGTGCCTACCGCTTGTGTGTCCTAGCTAGAAAGCGGTAACAAAGCAAAGGAAAGCGAAAACTTCCTACACAATTCTAGTATGAATTGAAAGACAAGTGCGGAAAGTAATGCGATAATAAAGAGCTAGGGAAAGATATGCTTGACACGGCGATATTTTGCCGAGGTATCGAGGAGTCGACACTCCTCCCTAGTCCTCGTTGGAGCACCTCGCAAGGTATAGCTCCCCCTCAATCTCGCGCAAGGGATGAGTGCTCTCTATGGGCTGATTCTTCGCCACTCCGGCTCGGTGAATCGCCCACAACCGATCACACACGTCGATGGAGAAGGACCGCCGACAATCTTCCGGCGATCACCTTCCTCCGAACACCACCGGACCGTCTAGGTGATGTCGATCACCAAGAGTAACAAGCCTCGATCTTCGCTTGACTCACTCAAGCTTCACAACTAGAGGATGCACACTTGAACTCTTGGATGAACTAGAGAGAGGATGGATGGATTTACGAATCGCTCTCTCTCTCTAGGGCTCTTGCTCTCTTCACAACCTTCTCAACGAACTCAGCAACTCAAATGAGCAAAGGCAAGGCGGGAGAGAAGTGGGAGGGGCTATAAATAGACCCTCTGAAAACTGTCTCGGGCTGGCATTTTAAGTTGGCGACGGACGCTCCGTCGACTAGGCGACGGACGGTCCGTCGCATGCCCAACGGCTAGTTTCTGTTCATAATTGAGGCGACGGACGCTCCGACGCCTAGGCGACGGACGGTCCGACGCCTCTGTCTAACGGCTAGTTCTAACACAGTGTTCCCAGCGACGGACGCTACGTCACTGGGCGACGGACGCTCAGCCACAGCGTCCGACGCTAAATTCTGGCTAGGGTTTGAAATCACCTTCTCTGGAAGGTCGACGGACGCTCTCCGCAGCGTTCGACGCCTGGCCGACGGACAGCGTCCGACGCACCCTAAAAATCTTAGCAAGAAAACAACCTCTCTGGAAGGCCGACGGACGCTGTGGACTCAACCACCCAGCGTCCGGCGCCTTTGTCCGACGCATCGGACAACGTCCGGCGCCCCTGCCAGGAGCGTCCGTCGCCCAAAAAATGATTTTGACAACTCCGTTTTTCGTCGCGATGAAAATGGAAGCTGTTCTAGGCTATCTTACGGTCACCATAGGCTTGCTTAGAGCTAAGGAAATCAAGTGTGCACCACACCTAAACATGAAGCTTTCCTAAGTCAAGCTACTAGTCTCAACCCCTCTTAATAGTACGGTCAAAGGTAAAAAGAGAAGCCCTATCTAATTCTAAGTGCCCTTCATCTCCTTATGGCACTTAGCCTATCATTCTAGGGTCTTCATCATTTCTCCTTAACAACCGAAACGATATCCATCTTGGGGGCTAAGTGATGACCTTTAGAGCCCACTTTCCTTGATCACCATGGCTAGGCTACGCATAGCCTCTGCAAAACACACGTTAGCCATAATAATCTCTAATTGTCGTTAATCACCGAAACCAACCAGGGCCATGATTCTTCAATCTCCCCCTTTTTGGTGATTGACGACAATAGAACCTCGAGTATGGATAAGAGTTTTGGTTAAGAATCAAGGGTGACTTGGAATGGTTGAGCAAGGGTTAGTGAGAAGGTAATGAAGTACACTTGCTCACCCAAGCCAAATAAAAAAACATGGTACTTAAGGATATGAATGAAGAAACAGTACTTCATGATATTCTCAAAGGATGTATCGGAGTAAAGCGCGGAAGCTCAAATATCGTTAAGCAGGGAGATATATCATGAACATGAGACAACTCACAAGATGTATTAGAGATAATCAAGAGTTTGTCACATGCAACCATATATACATCAACCATCATCACATCACACATATAGACAAATGCATAGAAGTAGATATGATGAAAGAGTATGGGGAAATAAAGCATACAAAGATCCAAATCCCTCCCCCTATCTCTATACTCGACCCTCTCTCCCCCTTTGGCGTCTAGCACCAAAAACTACGAGTCTGGGGTTGGAGAAGAAGGCGAAGTAGCGGCAGCTCGGCGATCCAGCATAATGAAGTCCTGAAGGTCGGACTCGTCTGACTCATCTGACACGGTCTCTGCTGGTGTAGGTGCAACTGGGGTGGCCTCTGAAGCTGTCACTGGCACCTCTGGAGCTGCGGTCTCAACTGACTGTCGTTGAGACTCTGCTGGTGCCCTCGGACGGTCCTGCCTCAGTAGTAGTGGGCCTGGGGGCCCGACGAGTGAAAACTCGAGGCGAGGGGGACGTGGTCACTGCTAGTGCCACTAGGGACACTGCCGCTGCAACCTCTGCAGGCTGAGTCTGACCAGGAGAGGACACTGCCACTGTAACCTCATCTGCTAATGATATGGCATCCGTCTGAACGGCAGCTGGAGGTGTGGTGACTGTCTGTGCCGACTGCTCAGGTGCGATCTCCGACGACGCAACTGAGGACTGGTGAGTGCCTGTCGCCGAAAGATCCACTGCGGTCTCTGGAGCTGGTGTGACCTGCTGAGGTGCTTCTGGGGAGTCTTCTCCCGTGATCTCCAGGTACGAAGCAGACAGATCTCGCGAGGCCTCTGCTAGTGTAGTTCCCCGGGTAGGAGTGAATCCCGTTTGGAACTCTCCGGGTGAACCTATCCAAGAGGACACCTGGGTCCTCGGAGTCTGGTACTCTGGAGAAGCTACTGGCTGGAAGGGAGGTGTAGCTGGTGCCTGACTCTGCTGTCCTCTGGACGGTAACGCTGGAGTGGGCACCACTACTACTGGAGGCTGCGGTGGCGGAGAGGTGAACTGCTACTGCTGAGAGACTGCGGGCAACTGAAAGTGTGGTGTCGAGGTCTGCCCGGAGCTAGAGGCCAGAAGACGCTCAAGTAGAAGAGTCTGAGTCTTCTGGATCTCTGCCTGCTGGAGCTAGTAGGCTAGGAACTGGCGCTGGAACTCATCCTGCCTAGCCTGTGTCTGTGCCTGAGCGGCCAGCTGCTGCTTAGTGAGCCTCCGTAGGTCTGCAGCCTATCGTCTCTGCTCCTCTGCCTGACGAGATTGCTCCTCCTGCATCCTCGAGAGTATAGAAAGCAAGGTAGCCTCTGAGGAGCTGGAGCCTGGAGCTGGAGCTGCTGCAGCTGTGCCTGACCCACCAGCCTCGTGGTCATGTGTCATAGGTGTATACTTGTGCACGGGCTGGTAGTCCTCGTCCGAGCTGTCAGAGTCGAGATCCTCTCTAAACACTGTCTCTGCAGCTATATCGATCTCGGCATCCAAGCCAGCTAGCTCTGCCTGAGCTATCTGCTCAACTGTGGCATCGGCGACCTCGGCTGACTGTGGTGGCACTCCGGCCTGTCTCGTGCCTGGTCTGTAAGCTCTGCTGGGGCGAGGTAGCTGCCCATGAGCCATAAGCTGGCTCATCGAATAGACAGGAAACTCTGTAGCTGACCTCGTGAGGGTGACTCTCATAACCCCTGACCCAGTCTTGGCAACTACCAAGTAAGAGATCCAATGTGCGAACTGTAGCTGCCAATGACCTCTAAATCCAGCAGCTATGATGTCCTCGAGCTCGCTCACTATCAGATCCCATAGATCGAACTGCTCTTTCCGGACAACATGAGCTAGGAGCCAAAGCTGAAGTCGAGTGATAGTATCCCTAGCTCCAATCCTGGGTAGAATGGTCCGTCTGAGAACCTCGTGGAGGATCCGAGCCAAAGGAGTGAGGTCACGTGGCGTCCGGCTCGAACCCTCAGTGAACGGCTGCTGAAAGCACGGACTGACAAAGTCTGTGGATGGCACTATGCCATCGTGAGGTCTGCGAGGAGCCTCCTGATCCCCATAGCAAAGACTGTGGATCCTGGTAGGTGAAGATCCAAGGTGAAAGAGCTCTCGGAACCTGGCAGCTGTAACCTTGAAGTCACGTCCCTGATATGCGAAGTGAAGGAACTCGTGATCAGGTGAGATCCACAGAGAGGCGTAGAACTAATAGACCCACTCCTTCTGATATGCTCCTGAGCGACCCATCAGATCTGTCAATCCCTGGATGTACTGGAGATGCTGCAGGATCTCTGGACCGCCGATCCCCTCAATCTGAGTAGCTGGGCACACCCTGTGGGCCCTGAGGGGAGCATCGGTGTCAACATATGCTCGGTAGAAGTCCTCGTGCACTGTGGTATAGAACTCTGGTCTGGCACGGGGGTCCCTCTGAGGTGGGAACCAGGACTGGAAGTCGACGAACTGAAGCATCTGAACTTGCTTCGCTGTAAGTGTCCTGACCTGGTGCCTCACGGGGTCTGGGAGCCGGGGTCCTGGAGGGCTGGGTGGTGCACCTGAGCCTTGGGAATGAGTAACGCGACGGCTCATCAGCTCTCCAATAGAAGAGTGACCCGCGGCCTCAGTCGGCTCAGTCGCTGGGACTGGCTCTGTCGCTGGTGCCTCTGAAGCCTCGACAGGCTCTGACACTGGAGGTGGAGGGGACTCACGACGCGCTCCAAGGCGAGGTGAGAGCCTCAAGCCGGCGCGACGTCCTCCTCGCTCTGCTAACTCAGCTGCCTCTGCTACGGCAAGCGCGGCTACTGAATCTGGATCCATAGCTGGCCTCTTGCGCTTCCGAGAAATGACCTTCTGCTTTCCCTTCCCGCGGTCAGTGGGTGGACGCGGTGGAGGTGGAGGGTCACCACCACTGCCGGGAATAGGACTTGCATTCTTCGTCCTTGCCATTCCTCAAATTTGCAATTAATCCACTGAGAAGCAAGCTCAAGAGTCCAACCAACAACTCACTGCCAACCAACCACTGTCCCTAACCACTGACAATCCAAACAACTGAGAGAGTGGCACGCCGGCCCTGGACTGTCCTCGCGAGGCTTTGCCTCGATCCGTACTCGCGGGCTTTGCCCCGAGTTATCTATCACTGCCCACTGTCTGAGTCTCTGATCAACTGACAAACTGACCCTGCTCGTCGGAAATAGATAGAGATATAAACCATAAGCATATAACTAGAGGTACGGAGCTATAGAAGCATGATATAAGATAAGGATAGAACGATTGATATTCACTGCCGTACCTTGAGCCTCTGACCAAAAAGGGATTAGAAAGGAGATTTCCCGATCCGTCAACCGCCAACCACAATCCGCAAACCGTACTCTAACCAAGGCAAGGAGAGGGGTTAAAGGATTTGGCAAGGTGATTTGCTAAAGAGAGTAAGAGTCAGTGAAAACGAATTTCACCTTAGCACCTTCTTGAAGAAGAACCCCTTGGCAGAGAGTGACCACCACGGCTTGAAGTACTCAGAGGAGCGGCCAAGCTAGGGCAAGGAGCACTTGGCGCGGCGGCGGAGCAGAGGATGGGCTCTGGCGCGGAATGCAATGAAGACACAGCGTCGATGGTGGAAGGTGCGCAGGGCAGGGATGGCGGTGCTGGGTGGAGAAACGCGGTGGCGCAGGGAGTAGGGATCCGTGGCGGCGCAGGAGGAGGCGCGGCGGTGCTGGCAAGGGCCACGGCGGCGCAGGGAGAACGGCGGTGGGAAGAGCGGCGGTTAGGGTTAGAAACTCGGCGCGGCGGCGGACTGACCAGATCTGGCGAGACAGAGAGGAGATCGGGAGTTTTCAAAAAAAAATTTCGCCGATTAGTTCCGCGACGGACGGTCCGACGCATATGCGACGGACGCTCCGTCGGCATGCGACGGACGCTCGGGGAGCGTCCGACGGCATCGTCCGTCGGGCTTCCAGAGCCGATTTGAAACGCCCAGTCGCATTGACCGCGACGGACGCTCCGCGACGGACGCTTGGGAGAGCGTCCGTCGCCCTTTTTGCGGGCAAGATTAATCTCCGGACGATCGCGACGGACGCTGAGGCAATTGACACCGAGCGTCCGTCGGCAGCGTCCGACGCCTAAAAAGTGGATTGCGGGCAAGATTAATCTCCGGACGATCGTGACGGACGCTGAGGCAATTGACACCGAGCGTCCGTCGGCAGCGTCCGACGCCTAAAAAGTGGAATTTTTCAAATTTTCTTTTTGCGTCTTTCTCCCAACCAAGTTCCAATTCCAATAAGATCCAAATAACACTTGATTGGACTTGATATGAGAACCATCTCTCAAACACTCATTTTCAATTATTTTGCCATAGGCTTAAATTTAGTTTTTAGCTCAAAATATTCAAGTGGAAGCGCCAAGGAGTCATCGTATGGCCACAATAGGGGTAGAGAAGTGATTTGAGCTTGGAATACTCCCCCTAAGTGGACTATCATAGAGGATGCTCAAGAAACTTAACCAAAAAAGAAAAAGGGCAAACAACACACATGCAAATGTTATGCAATACGAAGAGTGAATCTAGGTTGCTTGCAAGTTTAAACCGCGGTTAAGCTTTGTCACATGCTTTGAGGGCGGTTATCTTAACCGCGTTAGCTAAGCCTATGTGCATTACCAAATTAAACATGTTATATTACATATGAATGCAAGGTTCACACAAGATCATCTTTTAGTGAAATTAGAGTGATCAAGCACATTTAACTCGCTTCTCAACCTACAAAAGGTTGTTTCATCGAGTGGTTTAGTGAAGATATCCGCCAATTGCTCTACGCTCTTAACTCCAACTAGTGTTATATCTTTCCTAGCCACATGATCTCTAAGAAAGTGATGGCGAATATCTATGTTCTTGGTGCGAGAGTGTTGAACCGGGTTGTTTGCAAGCTTTACGGCGCTTTCATTATCACACAAAAGTGGAACTTCTTTTAAAAACACGCCGTAATCAAAGAGTGTTTGAGTCATATATAAGATTTGTGCACAACTTGCTCCCATGGCAATGTATTCCGCTTCGGCGGTTGATAATGCCACACTATTTTGCTTCTTTGAGGACCAAGAAACAAGTGATCTTCCTAGCATGTGGCACCCGCCGGAGGTACTTTTCCTATCAACCTTACACCCGGCGTAATCCGAATCGGAATAGCCAACTAGTTGGAAGGGAGCTCCTTTGGGATACCAAAGACCCATGCTAGGGGTGTGCCTTAAGTACCTAAGGATTATTTTAACCGCACAAAGGTGCGACTCCTTAGGGTTTGCTTGAAATCTAGCACACATACACACACTAAACATGATATCCGGCCTAGAAGCGGTGAGGTAAAGTAAGCTACCAATCATAGAACGATATAGAGTTTGGTCGATCGGTTTACCTCCCTCATCGAGATCGAGATGCCCATTTGTAGGCATTGGGGTCTTGATTGGCTTGCAATCCTCCATCTTGAATTTCTTGAGCACATCATAAGTGTACTTATCTTGAGATATGAAGGTGCCCTCCCTCAATTGCTTCACTTGGAAGCCTAGGAAGAAGGTTAGCTCGCCAATCATAGACATCTCGAACTCCTTGGACATCAATGCACCAAATTCCTTGCTATGACCTTGGTTTGTTGACCCAAATATAATGTCATCGACATATACTTGGCAAACAAAGATCTCTCCATCTAGCACCTTGGTGAAGAGTGTGGTGTCCACTTTCCCGATCTTGAAGCCCTTCTTGAGTAGGATGTCCCTTAGCCTCTCATACCAAGCTCTTGGAGCTTGCTTCAATCCATAGAGTGCCTTGGACAACCTATACACATGATTAGGACAATTTGGGTCTTCAAACCCGGGAGGTTGTGAGACAAAAACAAGTTCATTAATGAAACCATTAAGAAAGGCACTCTTCACATCCATTTGAAAGAGTTTCATTTTATGGTGTGAAGCATATGCCAAAAGGATACGAATGGCTTCTAGTCTTGCAACCGGTGCAAAAGTCTCCCCAAAATCCAAGCCTTCAACTTGGGAGAACCCCTTTGCCACCAATCTTGCCTTGTTTCTCACAACCACGCCTTGATCATCTTGCTTGTTCCTAAACACCCACTTGGTGCCAATGATTCTTGCTCCTTTGGGCTTTTCTACTAGTGTCCACACTTCATTCCGGGTGAAGTTGTTCAACTCTTCGTGCATGGCGTTCACCCAATCCGGATCCGCAAGTGCATCCTCCACACTAGAAGGCTCAACAAAGGAAACAAAGGAGTGATGTTCAACATAAGAAGCAAGTTTAGATCGTGTTGTTACCCCCCTTGATGGACTCCCTATGATGAGATCTTGAGGATGTGCTTGAAGCATAGGTGTAGATCTTCTATTGATCACTTGGGAGGAGGTTGCGGTGCTTCAACATTGCTTGCTTCGGCCTCGGCTTGATCTTGAGGGATGTGAGTGTCTTCTTGAGCTTCCCTCACTTGATCTTCTTCATCAACTTGAGGCGTGTGAGGTGGAGAAGGATCTTGATTCGCTTCATCTTCAACTTCTTCCACCTCTTGTGGGTTGATAGCACCAATTGGCATGTTCTTCATGGCCTCCCTCAAGGGTTCATCACCTACATCATCAAGATTTTCATGCTCTTCTTGAGAGCCATTAGTTTCATCAAACTCCAAGTCATACGTTTCTTCAACTAAGCCGGTGGCTTTGTTAAATACACGTTATGCCTTGGATTTAAGTGAATACCCAACTAAGAAACCAATGTCACATCTTCTTTGAAACTTGCCCAAGTGTTGGCGCTTCTTGTAGATGTACACTTTGCAACCAAACACTCGGAAAAAGGATATATCCGGTTTCTTTCCATTCACAAGCTCATAGGGGGTCTTCTTGAGAAGCCTTTGGACAAATAGCCGGTTGGCCGCATAGCATGCGGTGTTGATTGCTTCGGCCCAAAACTTCTCGGGGTGTTGTATTCATCAAGCATTGATCTTGCAAGTGTGATAAGTGTCCGGTTCTTCCTCTCTACTACACCATTTTGTTGAGGAGTATATGTGGCGGATACTTCATGCTTGATTCCAACTTCATCACAATAGTCTTCAATCTTGGTGTTTACAAACTCGGTCCCATTGTCACTTCTTATCTTCTTGATCTTCACATCAAATTCATTTTGGGCTCTAGTTGCAAACTTCTTGAATATTGATTGAGTTTCTCCCTTGTCTTGAAGAAAGAACACCCAAGTGTATCTAGAGTAGTCATCAACTACCACCAAGCAAAAGAGATTGCCGCCAAGGCTAGCATAGGTAGTAGGTCCAAAAAGATCCATGTGGAGTAGCTCTAGAACTCTTGAGGTTGACATGAAAGCTTTGGTTGGATGAGTATTTGCTACTTGCTTGCCGGCTTGACACGCACTACAAAGTTTATCTTTCTCAAACACCACATCCTTCACACCTCTAACCAATTCCTTCTTGACAAGCTTCTTCAAAGTTGACATTCCCACATGTGCTAATCTTCTATGCCATAGCCAACCCAAAGAACTCTTGGAGAAAAGACATGTTTGCAAACTAGCTTCATTTGAGGTGAAGTCCACTAGGTAGAGATTGTTGTGTCGAAACCCTTCGAATATCAATGATGAATCTTCAATCTTGGACACAACTACCTCATTTGGAGTGAAGAGACATTGGAAACCAAGATCACATAGTTGTCCCACGGATAGCAAGTTGAAGCTCAATGATTGTACTAGCAAGACATTTGATATAGATTGATCATTTGAGATTGCCACTTTGCCTAGACCTTGCACTTTGCCTTTTGAATTGTCCCCAAAGGTAATCTTGTCTTGCCCTTCACAATCTTCCTCAAGTGTGGTGAACATCCGGGAGTCACCGGTCATATGTTGAGTGCATCCACTATCAATCACCCAATGACTTCCACCGGTCTTGTAGTTCACCTACACACAAGCAACTTGGCGTTAAGCTTGTTGTTTGGGAACCCACACTTGGCGAGGTCCCATAGCCTTGTCCACCAACTCCTTAGAAACCCATAGCACTTTGGGCTTATTCTTCATCTTTGGACCGAGAAAAACAACTTGAGGTCTACCCTTGGAGTCCTTGTTGATGATGAAGTGTGCATCATGAGCGAAAGGCCTTATGTGCTTGGGCAAGGTCTTGGGAGGTGGAGTCTTGCATTGGGATTGAAAATGACCCTCTTGACCACATCTAAAGCACTTCTTGGGTTTGGGCTTTGGTGTGTCATAGTTGCTTCTCATAGCCTTGTTCTTGTAATAGTTCTTGGCTTCTATCTTGACCTTGGCCTTCATGATTTGGTTCTCCTTGAACCCAATGCCGGTCTTGTCGGTCTTCATGATAGTGTTCATCAAGAGCTCACTTTGAAGGTTGTGGCCCTTGGTGAACTTCTCCAATCCACTTGTAAGCTTGATCTTCTAAACCTTGAGCTTTGCATTTTCCTCTTTGAGAGACTTGATCAAGGTCATTGCATCTTTGTCATCTTGTTTGGCCGACTTGATAGTGAGTGGCTTGCTTGCCTTGAGGTTGATTAGCTCTTCCTTGAGCTTGGAGTTTTCTTGCCTCATCTTCACATAGTCATCATGCTTGTCGGCCTCAACTACCTTCTTGCCCTTGCACTTTGCATTTTGCTCACTAGCAACTTCATCAAGCAAGTCCTCACAAGAAGTAGCTATATCACACTTAACAACCGGGTTAATAGCAACATGTGTAGCAAGATCATTTGAAAGCAATTCATTAGCTATCACAAGTGTGCCATGTTCATTTTTAACCTGGTTGTAGTCATCTTTTAGCAAGTTGTATCTTGATTGGAGCTCTTGTGTTGACCTCTCAAGCTTATCATGTTTCTCATTTGCTTGCTTGAGTGAGGCTTTGAGCTCCCTAGTGCTAGATGAGAGAGATTTATTCTAAAGCTTCAATTCATCATTAGCACTAGTCAAGTCATCAAGCTTAGCATGCAAGTTACCATTTGCTTTCTCTAGTGATTCACTTTTGCCTTTATACTTCCTAATGAGCTTAGTGTATTTATTGCAAATTTCAATTAGCTCATCATAGGAAGGTGCCACAAACTCATCATCACTAGAGCTAGCCTCATCATCACTATCCTCTTTTTGTACCTTTTTGTCACCTTTAGCCATGAGGCATAGGTGTGTAGAGGATGAGCCCGGAGATGACGGAGGGGGTGGCGGTGGAGTAGATGAACCAATCACCAAAGCGGCCACCTTTTCTTCTTCACTTTCATCTCCGGATGAGTCACTTGAGTCTTCAATGTCGGTGAGCCAATCACCAACAATGTAGGCTTTGCCATTCTTCTTCTTCTTGTGGAAGTTGAAGTTCTTTTTCTTCTTGAATGGCTTGTCATCCTTCTTCTCCTCATCACTTGACTCAACCTTGTTGCCTTTGTTGTACTTGAACTTGTTGTTAGTTTTCTTGTTCTTGTACTTGTCTTTCTTTTCTTCGGGACAAGCATGAGCCAAGTGTCCAAGTTTGCCACAATTGTAGCAATCCATCTTGGAGAGGGGCTTTCTTGAAGAGCTTGTGAAGAATTTCTTCTTCTTTGAGTCAAACTTGACTCCATTCTTGCTTAGCTTCTTCAACATCTTGGTTGTTTTCTTCACCATGAGAGCGAGATCATCATCATCATCATCATCGCTTGTGCTCTCATATATGGCTTGCATCTTGTGCTTCTCCGACGAGGATGCCTTGAGAGCCAAGTCCTTCTTTTCCTCCTTCTCTTTTTCTTTCTTCTTGGAGGAGGAAGATGAGCCACCATCACCAATCTTCATGTACATCTCATGGGCATTGATCTTGCCCAAAATTTGTGTTGGTGTAGCGGCGGAGAGATCTCCTTGGTGAAGCACCGTGACGATGTGGCCATACTTCTCAATGGGCAATACACAAAGAATCTTGCGTACCACATCGGCCGGTTCCATTTGGTTGAGACCAAGCCCATTCAATTCCTCTACAATAATATTGAGTCGTGAGTACATTTCATTTGCATTTTCATTTGCATGCATAGAGAAATAATTTAGCTTAGCCATAACCAAGTGATAGCGTTCTTCACGCTCACTCTTTGTGCCTTCGTGAAGTGCACAAATAGTGGTCCACAATTCAAATGCGTCTTTGGCATTACGCACTCGGTTGAAGACATCCTTGCTAATGCCACGAAAGAGTATGTTCTTTGCCTTGGCATTGTGCTTTTCAAAGTTGAGGTCCTCTGCCAAGAGAGTACCTCCCTTTGTGGCTGCTTTGAGCACGCCCACGTCAACGACCTCTAGATAGGCCTCCATACGAACTTTCCAATAAGGAAAGTCGTCTCCATCGAACATGGGAGGTGGTCCATCCCCATAGGACATCTTGCTCCAGGCGGTGAAGCCTAATTTGGAGCAACCTCGCTCCGATACCAATTGAAAGGATCAAGATGCCCAAGAGGGGGGGTGAATTGGGCTCTTTTTAATTTCTAAACAAGAATTAAACCTATAAAGAGCCAATTAACCCCCTAGTGCCTACCGCTTGTGTGTCCTAGCTAGAAAGCGGTAACAAAGCAAAGGAAAGCGAAAACTTCCTACACAATTCTAGTATGAATTGAAAGACAAGTGCGGAAAGTAATGCGGTAATAAAGAGCTAGGGAAAGAGATGCTTGACACGGCGATATTTTGCCAAGGTATCGAGGAGTCGACACTCCTCCCTAGTCCTCGTTGGAGCACCTCGCAAGGTATAGCTCCCCCTCAATCCCGCGCAAGGGATGAGTGCTCTCTACGGGCTGATTCTTCGCCACTCCGGCTCGGTGAATCGCCCACAACCGATCACACACGTCGATGGAGAAGGGCCGCCGACAATCTTCCAGCGATCACCTTCCTCCGAACACCACCGGACCGTCTAGGTGATGTCGATCGCCAAGAGTAACAAGCCTCGATCTTCGCTTGACTCACTCAAGCTTCACAACTAGAGGATGCACACTTGAACTCTTGGATGAACTAGAGAGAGGATGGATGGATTTGCGAATCACTCTCTCTCTAGGGCTCTTGCTCTCTTCACAACCTTCTCAACGAACTCAGCAACTCAAATGAGCAAAGGCAAGGCGGGAGAGAAGTGGGAGGGGCTATAAATAGACCCTCTGAAAACTGCCTCGGGCTAGCATTTTAAGTTGGCGACGGACGGTCCGTCGCATGCCCAACGGCTAGTTTCTGTTCATAATTGAGGCGACGGACGGTCCGACGCCTCTATCTAACGGCTAGTTCTGACACAGTGTTCCCAGCGACGGACGCTACGTCACTGGGCGACGGACGCTCAGCCACAACGTCCGACGCTAAATTCTGGCTAGGGTTTGAAATCACCTTCTCTGGAAGGTCGACGGACGCTCTCCGCAGCGTCCGACGCCTGGCCGACGGACAGCGTCCGACGCCTGGCCGACGGACAGCGTCCGACGCACCCTAAAAATCTTAGCCAGAAAACAACCTCTCTGGAAGGCCGACGGACGCTGTGGACTCAACCACCCAGCGTCCGGCGCCTTTGTCCGACGCGTCGGACAGCGTCCGGCGCCCCTGCCAGGAGCGTCCGTCGCCCAAAAAATGATTTTGACAACTCCGTTTTTCGTCGCGATGAAAATGGAAGCTGTTCTAGGCTATCTTACGGTCACCATAGGCTTGCTTAGAGCTAAGGAAATCAAGTGTGCACCACACCTAAACATGAAGCTTTCCTAAGTCAAGCTACTAGTCTCAACCCTCTTAATAGTACGGTCAAAGGTAAAAAGAGAAGCCCTATCTAATTCTAAGTGCCCTTCATCTCCTTATGGCACTTAGCCTATCATTCTAGGGTCTTCATCATTTCTCCTTAACAACCGAAACGATATCCATCTTGGGGCTAAGTGATGACCTTTAGAGCCCACTTTCCTTGATCACCATGGCTAGGCTACGCATAGCCTCTGCAAAACACACGTTAGCCATAATAATCTCTAATTGTCGTTAATCACCGAAACCAACCAGGGCCATGATTCTTCAATTTGTCAGACCCTCCTTATACCCTGTGCGAGGCAGCAGTGTACGCCGTAGTACATCATTCAGGCGACGAACAGGGGGGCGGAACTCTGCCAGGGTACGACGAGAACCCTCTGTGAAAGGTGGCTTGAAGAGAGGAGCAACCTCCTGAACTGTCAAAGTACGGCCACCTCGAGCTCGGCGAGGCACAGAGACTCCTCTGTAGCAATCATAGTGAAGGTTGAGCTCTCCGGCTGTCTGGGTGAGGTGTAGTATCTCTCTGAGACGAGTCACATAGAGCCTATAACGCTCTCCTCTAAAAGTATACTAAAGAAAGTTGTGCTCCGGATCAATCCAGACTGTAGCATAGAACTCCCTGACCCACCTCTCAATGTAATTCCCGGAACGACCAAGGAGGTCGGTGAGTCCCGGAAGATACGTGAGGAAGGGTCGAATCTCCTCTCCAGCAAGCTCAACTATGCTCTCCAAAGAGTAAACCCTGTGCGGTCGTATCTGAATGCAAGAAAGCTGAGCTCCCCTGTAGAAGTCCTCCATGAGAGGTGTGTGCCATCCTGGTGAAGCTCTGGGGTCACGTTGATCCGGGCACCACTTCTCAAGTGTCACAAAGCGAAGCTTCTTTACTTGTTTCGCAGTGAGGTTCCTCAAGTCAAGATGTACTAATTCTGAATCTGCAGTAGGAGCTGCTGAGACACTCGGAGGAGCACTATCACCACGTGGTGGAGTAGACTGAACAGTCTGGGAGCGAGTGACACGCCCCCAGGGAAGAGGTGCCAATGGTGTACCAAGAGCTTCTGTGACAAGCTCTTGCTTCTCTACTGGAGCTGCCTCTGTCTCAGACTGAGCTGGAGGAGTAGATGGTAGAACCCGCGGAGGGGTGTCGATACGTACTGAACCCCGGCGACCACCTCGCTTTGCGTGGTCCGTTGCATCTGCAACTGCTTCGGCCTGCTCGGCCTCTGTCAACTTGTGCTTCTTTTTCTTTTGCTTCTCAACCAGCTGCTTCTTCCCCTTGTCCTTGGAGGGACGCGGAGGGGGAGGTGTATCATCACTCGAACCACTGTCACGAGAATGAGAACCACGAGCCATCACTGATCAACAAATGAAAGACTGCCCAATTGAGAGGAACCACTGCTCAAACTGACATGAGTAGACCCACTGCCACAAGCCAACTGCAAGAAATCACTGCCCACTGATCAATCAAGCACCAAACACTGTCAAAGAGGGGCTCTCAGGCCACTGGACTGACACTTGTGAGGCTTTGCCTCAATCCATACTCGCGAACTTTGCCCCGAGTTTTAAGCTGTCACTGACTGCTGCTAGATAGAAAAGACAGGGTATATATAAGCATATATAAAATATAGAGATAAGAACCCGTATGGAATCAAGCATCTAGATAAGATAGAGAATGAAATCTGTCATGGTACCTGAGATAAGTAAGCGTATCTAATCAAAGTAACTCAAGCGACGAACTACACTCCAAAAGAGATTTGCCAACTGTGAATTACAAATGACACGATGAATTAGAGAATTGGAGTGAATATGGATTTGCAAGGTAACAATCTAGGTCATAATGTGATCGATAACTCGACAAAACGCGAAATTAAGAATCAACATCATACCCTGGCGACGATGAAACAAAGTTGATGACGACGAATAGAATTCGGCAAAGGATGAAATCGTCGAAAACCCAAAGCTACGGTTAGCCAAACCCTAGGGGTGAAACCGGTGGCTTAGAGAAACTAGAAGGTGAAACCCTGGCTTGGCACGAGTACTGGCAGGGAGGAGTGGGCGGAGCTGATCGCCGGCGAGGGGGCTCCTTGGCGGCGATTTTTGGTGGTGGCGGCTATGGCGGCGGAGTGCCTCTGCTCCTATGGCGCAAGGAAGGCAGGTGCAGTGGGGCGCAGCGGCGGAGAGGCGGCGGCACTCCGGTGAAGATCACCGACGGCAAGAGGTGTGGGCAATGGCGTGGGTGAGTAGCGGCGATGCGGTGGCGGTTGAGGGCGGCGCGGCGTACGGACGGTGGTAGAAAGACAACTGCCGAACACAAATTGCTAGCGCGGGGGTTATCCGCAAGAAAAAAATTCGAAGCGTCGGACCACTCGCCATGGTTCGACAGGGGGGGGGGGGTTCCGACGGAGAGGTCCGATGGAACCAGAGTTTTGAAAATTCCATGCAGGGAGCACCCGACCACCGGACTGGGGCGTCGGACTTCTCATCGGACTGGTCCGACGGTATGTTGACCAAAGAGATTTGCGCTGACTGGAGCACCGGACTTTAGAGGTATGGTCCGGAGGACCGTCGGACGGGTGGTTCGACAGAATTCTGTGGTTGAATGAGATTACGCAGAGAGGGACAGAGCGTCGGACCACATGGCGTCGGACCAAGCAGAGTGGTCCAGAGGGTAGTTCGGTGCTCAATTTGCTTTGAATTTTCCTGTTTTTCTCTCCAATGTTTTCTCTTAGCCAAGTACCAACACAAAAGAGCGAAAAGAAACACTTGTTGGACCTGGCATAAGAACCATCTCTCAAACCCTCAATTTAGAAGTAGTTTGCCATAGGCTAGAATTAGTTTTCATAGGAAAATAGATCAAGAAAACTCCAAGGATCACCATAGGGGCACAAGAGGGGTATTAGCTGCAGCTAGAGCGTTGAATGCTCCCCCTAAGTGACGGGCCTAGAGGATGATCAAGCTTAACCGAAAAGAAACTGTTGACACAAAAAGCGTCAGGTTCTGCGAACACCTCGGGCTATTACCCGAAACTCGGTTGTCCGAAGGCGTGTCAGTCGATTTGACCATTTAATCGACAAGGACGATAACTAGAACAAAACTGAACGAGACAACGGCGATGCACCCAGATGTCAAAGCTCAGATTGATCAAGGATAACTAGAACAATAGCAAAACGAGACGACAGCGATGCGCCCGGACGCCAAGGCTCTGATTGCTCAAAACACGGAACTTACGAAGAATTGACGGAGGTCGATGAGATGCAGCCCGTCGAAAACTTGAAAGAACTCGTAGGTAAACTACATCTAATACAGTAAAAGTAAAGTACTGGTAAAGTAGATGAAAAGGTAATTGATTGGTTGATATGCTTGGATATATTCGTTTACAACACCCCTAGGTACCTATTTATACTCCGGCAGAGGGAGTTGTAGATAGATACGACTCGTACCTTTCCTAAACAAAAACTCCTAATTTTAAGGAAATAACTGACTCGCGCAGGAGTCGGACCCAAATAGAAACAATCTTTTCCTAAACAAACTCTACTATTATTAAGGGAATAAAATGACTCACGCAAGAGTCGGACTCAAACTTCTATAATAATACTGGCATAAAATCACTAGTTTCCTTATGTCTCCTTCTCGATGAAAACTTTCCATCGGCAGATCCCTTCAATCTGCGGCTTCCTTTTTTGGCCACCGGTAATCCTCTGCTGACATCAAACGCCAAGTCACCCTGTGCTCATCGGCACCCCATGCCCATCGGCATCAATACTTCCAATCGGCAACCTTGTACTGGTAACTTGTCTTCACTAATCGATCCCTATCAGCAATCGGCATCGGCCATCGGCAATATCTCCTCATCGGCAATTGGCAATATCTCCTCATCGGCAATCACCAACCACGTCGTTCTACTTCCATCGACAACATCTACCACTCATCGGCAACAACCTTTAGCTTGCATCGGCACTGACTTCTCATCGGTAAACTGACCTTCGCCTTTATCAAGTCTTTCTGCCTCCATTGGCAACAAGTCTATTTTATAGCAACATTCTTGCCTCCATCGGCAGTCTAACCGATAATATCTCGATGCCGACAAGGAACAGCAACCAGCCTCTTGCCGATCGGCACAATCCTTAGATTATATTGACACGTGCCAAAAAACGGTGTCAACAGAAACGACGAAGCAACACACATGCATAAGCTATGCAATACGGAATTTGAATCTAGGTTGCTTGCAAGTTTAAACCGCGGTTAAGCTTTGTCACACGCTTTGAGAGCGGTTATCTCAACCGCGTTAGCCAAGCCTATGTGCATTACCAAATTAAGCATGTTAAATTACGAAAGAATGCATGGTTCACACAAACTCAATTTTTTTAGTGAAGTTTGAGTGATCAAGCACATTCAACTCGCTTCTCAACCTACAAAAGGTTGTTTCATCGAGTGGTTTTGTGAAGATATCCGCCAATTGATCTTCGCTCTTAACTCCAACTAGTGTGTTGTCTTTCCTAGCCACATGATCTCTAAGAAAGTGATGGCGAATATCTATGTGCTTGGTGCGAGAGTGTTGAACCGGGTTGTTAGTAAGCTTTACGGCGTTTTCATTATCACACAAAAGGGGAACATCTTTTAAAACAACGCCGTAATCAAGAAGTGTTTGGGTCATGTATAAGATTTGTGCACAACTTGCTCCCATGGCAATGTATTCCGCCTCGGTGGTTGACAATGCCACACTGTTTTGCTTCTTTGAGGACCAAGAAACAAGTGATCTTCCTAGCATGTGGCACCCGCCAGAGGTACTCTTCCTATCAACTTTACACTCGGCTTAATCCGAATCAGAATAGCCAACTAGCTGGAAGGGGGCTCCTTTGGGATACAAAGACCCATGCTAGGGGTGTGCCTTATGTACCTAAGGATTCTTTTAACCGCACAGAGATTCGACTCCTTAGGTCTTGCTTGAAACCTAGCACACATACACACACTAAACATGATATTCGGCCTAGATGCGGTGAGGTAAAGTAAACTACCGATCATAGAATGATAGAGAGTTTGATCAATTGGTTTACCTCCCTCATCAAGGTCGAGATGTCCATTAGTAGGCATTGGGGTCTTGATTGGCTTGCAATCCTCCATGAACCGCGGCGGCGCTCGAGGACAGAGCTCGAAGGCTCGATTCAAGGACAATCGAGGGTGCGGAGAGGTCGAGGATCTCACCTTGGTCACGAAGCGCTCGCAAACCTGGCCGGAAATGAAGCAGAGACGGTTGTCGACGAAGACCGTGCCGACGGAGACGATGACCCGAGCGGCAACGATGATGTTCCCGGAGCTATGGTCCCCCATTTGCAAAACGGAGAAGCCGACAAGGATCAGTGACGAACAAGGAGCAAGAAACACAAGACGAAAAAGCAATGTGGCTCCTGTGTAGCCCGGTCGAGGGCTGACCAGAGCGGCGGCACTCTCGTCGGAGCTGAGGAAGACGGAGCCGCGCTGGATGAATGCAGGCTCGATGGCTTTAACCAACTCACCCCGAGAATGCGCGAGGTCAAAGTGAAGACAATGGCAATGGATTAAGTGGTTGGCAGTGGCTAACGAGCTCGGACGAGCTCGTCGATGATGGTGGAGCGCTCGGCGGAGCAAAGCAGAGCGATGGCGCGTCGTGGAAAGGGAGGCAGGAGTGGACGATGTCCCGTTTTGAAGATGGCAACGGTTCCGCGACGTCGCCACGCACACGACAAGACGTGAGTCAAGGATAGGAGTCGCATGGTGGCGTCGACAGGTGGCCGGCCAGGTGTCGGCGTCGAGATCACCGTCGCCATGCAACTGTTTGATGAAATGTCTGAACTGCTCCTGTGACTATTTTGCAAATTGCTCAAGCTTCCAGGGGTTTTCGTGAAGAACTTTGAATACAAAAGTTGCTCAAAATTTCATGATATACAACTTTGTCAATACTCACATTTTCAAAATCGGCCTAGAAATGAAAATGCATTTTTGAAATTTGAGAACCTTTTTAAAAGGATTTGCCCCCTTTTCAAATACTTTTAAAAACATGAACAACACTAGAAAAACTGTAAACACAACAAAAGCAAAACAAACAGATCTCTACAACTTGGCTTAAACAACCATATGCAAAATCTTTATAGATTTTGAAAATCATGTTTTAGGGTTTAATCCACCCCCTATGGGAGTTAGTGTTTGGATTTCAATTTAAATTTGAGAATTTGAAAAGATGACCTGCATTCAAAACAATTGATCAAACATAAGCAAGTAAACTCATTTTAGTTCAATGCATATCCAGGTTTTCAAACAAATGAATGATGCTTAATGCATATGATGACATGATCAGTTTTTTTTAATTAAGTGATTAACACCAGGGTTGTTACAATCCTTCCCCCTTAAAGCAATCTCGTCCCGAGATTTAGGAGTGAAACAAAGTAATGGAAAAGGAAATGTATCAAGAACTTTTCTCTTTCACATCATCCTTGTTACAACTATGACCAGGTTTTACAAAACAGCTTAAACGATAGAAGCATAAAACTCTGGGAAATTCTCTAAAAGATAATCTTCAGATTCCCACGTAGCTTCTTCTTCTGAGTGCTGATTCCACTGCACCTTGTAGAACTTGATGGTCTTGCGACGAGTAATTCGATCCTTTTGATCGAGAACCTTTACAGGATACTCAGAGTAGGTTACATTAGGTTCTAACTGCACTCCTTCAACTTCCACCGTTGTATCTTTAATTTGAAGACACTTCTTCAATTGTGATACGTGAAACACATCATGAACGGCAGAGAGAATGTCAGGCAATTTCAAAAGATAAGCCACCTTGCCAATACATTCCAGAACTGGGAACGGACCGACATAACGAGGTGCTAACTTGCCTTTCACTCCAAAACGAGCGATCCCTTTCATAGGTGTGACTTTCAAATACACATGATCTCCCAGTTCATATTGAAGTGGCCTTCTTCTTTTGTCAGCATAGCTCTTTTGCCTTGACTGAGCTATTTCAAGATTTATGCGAATCTATTTAACTTTATCTTCAGCTTCCTTAACTAGGTCAACACCAAAGAACTCGCGTTCCCCGGGTTCCGACCAATTAAGAGGAGTTCTGCAACCACGACCATACAAAGCTTCAAATGGCGACATTTTTATGCTTTGTTGGTAACTATTGTTGTAAGAGAACTCTGCCAAAGGTAAGCATTCATCCCACTTCTCTGCAAAGTTAAGAACACAACATCGCAACAAATCTTCAAGAATTTGATTGACTCGTTCAGTCTGACCATCGGTTTGAGGATGATAAGCAGTGTTGTACAAAAGTTTAGTACCCAAAGATTCATGGAGATGTCTCCAGAAAGTTGAGACAAACTGAGTCCCATGATCAGATATGATGGTCTTAGGAATACCATGAAGACTTAGTATCCTTGCCAAAAACAACTTGGCATAAGCAGCGACAGTATGTGAAGTCTTGATTGGTAGAAAATGTGCAGATTTGGTAAGTCGATCAACAATGACCCAGATAGAATCATAACCACTCGAGGTTTTTGGTAAACCTACTATGAAATCCATACTGATGTCTTCCCACTTCCAAACTGGAACTGGTAAAGGTTGAAGTTGACCTCTTGGTTTCAAACACACTGCTTTCACTTTCTGACAAGTGTCGCACTTGGCCACATAACCCGCTATCTCAATCTTCATCTTTGTCCACTAAAACTTTCTCTTCAAATCCTGGTACATTTTGTTGCTTCCAGGGTGAATGGACAAACGAGAAGTATGTGCTTCTTCAAGAATAGCTCGTCGTAACTTTGGAACTTTAGGTACCACAAGACGGTCCTTGAACCAAAGTACATCAGATTCATCTAACTTAAAACCAGTGGGTATCCTAGATTTCACCTTTGCTTTAAGATGTGTGATGCCTTTATTAGTCTGTTGAGCCTCGATAATTTGATCACGAATGCTGGGTTCCACCGATATGTTAGCTAGACTGCCATGCCGAACCATAGATATGCCTAGCCTTTCTAACTCATAGCAGAGTGTGGAATTTACCGTCTTTAGTCTCAGGCAATTGCAACTACCCTTACGACTTAAGGCATCGGCTACAACATTTGCCTTACCTAGATGGTAATGCACTTCAAGATCATAATCTTTGATAAGCTCTAACCACCGCCTTTGCCTCATATTCAGCTCAGACTGAGTGAATATATATTTCAAACTCTTATGATCCATATAGATATGACAAAGGTTGCCCAGAAGATAATGCCGCCAAATCTTCAAAGAGTGGACAACTGCCGCTAACTCCAGATCATGAGTTGGATAGTTCTCTTCGTGCTTCTTCAACTGTCTAGAAGCATAAGCAATGACCCTTCCTTCTTGCATCAAGACACACCCAATACCAATACCGGATGCATCACAATATACATCAAAGGGCTTCTCAATATTAGGTTGAGCTAATACGGGAGCTGTGGTCATTAACTTCTTCAAAGCATGAAAAACCTCTTCGCACTCAGCAGACCACACGAACTTGGTATGGTTCTTTAGTAGACTGGTAATTGGCTTCGAGACTCGAGAAAAGTCTAGAATAAACCGATGATAATAACCAGCCATACCGAGGAAACTTCGAACTTGATGAATTGTTGTTGGTGGTTTCCAATCCAGAATGTCCTTCACCTTACTAGGATCAACTGCCACGCCCCTATTGGACAGAACGTGTTCTAGGAATTGCACTTCCTTCAGCTAAAACTCACATTTGCTGAACTTAGCATAAAGCTAGTGCTCTCGCAATCGAGTTAAGACGATTCGGAGATGACGGGCATGTTCCTTTTCATTCTTGGAATAAATAAGAATATCATCTATGAAGACAACAACGAACTTGTCCAGCTCCGGCATGAACACTGAGTTCATCAGATACATGAAGTACGCTAGGGCATTCGTCAAACCAAACGACATTACCAGATATTCATAAAGTCCATATCTAGTGGTAAACGCCGTCTTGGGGATATCTTCGGGACGGATCTTGATCTGGTGGTACCCTGATCGCAAGTTGATCTTGGAAAACGCCGTAGCTCCAGCGAGTTGATCAAAGAGAAGATCAATCCGCGGTAAGGGATACTTGTTCTTGATGGTCACATCGTTCAAGGGACGATAGTCAACGCACATGCGAAGGGTATGATCCTTCTTTTTCACGAAAATGGCAGGACAACCCCATGACGATGAACTAGGTCGAATGAAACCCTTATCGAGCAACTCATTTAACTGAGTCTTCAACTCGGCTAGCTCTTTAGGAGGCATCCGATAGGCCCTTCTAGAGATAGGTGCGGTGCCAGGCTTTAACTCTATAGAAAACTCAACATCTCTATCAGGAGGTAAGCTAGGTAAGTCATCAGGAAAGACGTCTGGAAATTGACGCACTACTGGAATATCATATATTCCAACTGTCGTTATAGCACAGACTTTTTCCACTTCCCTCTTTGGCACAGAAAGTTGAATCAAGAGCCGAGATTTACTGTTTGGCACATCTACCTTGATAGTTCTATTTAACACATCGATCACAGCTTTGTGCTGCTGCAACCAATTCATCCCCAGGATCACATCTAAACCCTGGTTAGGAAGCACTACCATAGTTGTGGGAAAGATATGCCCACCCAGACTCAAAGATACCTGATAAACCAATTCTTTAGTTGCGATGCGACCACCAGGTGTTTGCACATGAAAGTCCATTTTTAACTCAGACAAAGGAATACTATGCTTGAGCACAAATGACTTATCAATGAAGGAATGTGATGCACCAGAATTAAAGAGAATAACTGCAGATTGATTGTTGATAGGAAACATACCCTGCAATACGGGTTCTCCTTCTGGCATTCCTTCACCCTGGGCATGAAACACCCGCCTAGTATTCTGCTCATTCTTGTTCTTCTGATTTTCAGAACTGCCACTTTGCTTCTGTTGCTGCTGATTTCAAGCAAACTTTTGATTATACTGCTTCAGAAGAGGACATACATTGGAATAATGCCCCACCTTTCCACAGTTGAAATAGGCATTGTTGGTTTGCTTGGCAACCACTTGATTGTTGGGACCAGCATTCTACCTAGGATACTGAGAACCCCCAGAGAATTGTTGTCCAAACTTCTGTTGCTGCTGAGGAGGACGATACTGAAAACGGTTGTGGTTCTGAGGGTGGTAGATGATCTTCTGCCTCTTCTGATTACCACTAGAAGACCCAGCAAACGATTTTTTCTTCTTTGCCTCCCTATGGATGCGTAAGGAATTCTCAGCAGAGATAGCCATGCTCACAACCTCATGATAGGTAGCATTAGGATTATGATTGAGCATGGTGTGCAGCTTAGTTGAGAGCCCCCTGAGAAACCACCTCTTCTCCTTAGCATCAGTACTGACATGTTCCATAGCATACTGTGAAAGATGGTTGAACTTGCCCACGTACTGCATAACAGTGGAATCCCCCTACTTCAAACTCAGGAACTCCTCCAACTTAGCTTCCATGACACCATCAGGAATGTAGTGTGCACGGAAAGCTTCGCGAAACTCCTTCCAGGTGGCACGATGACCTGCCGGCTGCATAGCTGTAAAGGTCAACCACCAAGCTCCTGCTGCCCCGCGGAGCTGCTGAGCTGCAAAGACGGGCTTCTGCACCTCTGTGCAATTAATCAGCTCGAACTTCTGCTCCATGGTGCGGAGCCAATCATCAGCTTCTAAAGGCTCATCTGCCTTGGTGAACACCGGAGGACGTGTGTCAGTGAAATCGACATAAGTCGTCTCCTGGTTATTGCGACCACGACGTTCATTGCCGCCTTGCTGGTGATATTGAGCTAACTCATTCAAAAGGCGAGCATTGTCTGCTGAAGCATTGATTAATGCCGCCAACGTTTGTGCCAAGGTTGGTGGTGTAGGTGGTGGATCAGGAAGTTCCCCATCATGAGCCCCAACACTGTTAGGTTCAGCCATCTGTTTGCACAACATACTTTCATTGAGACAAGCATAAAAGTACCAAAGTGCACAACATATATTACATGACCATCATAACATCACAGTGCTGATAGCTAAAAAGTTCTGAAAGCGATAAAGGTAGATTATGTTACACAAGATCCACTACTCGCATCGAACTAGATAGCTAGGCGAAACATGATCTACTCATCGTCACTAAGGACTACAACCTCCACCTCCTGCTCGTCCTCGACGATCACCACTACTCTGTCCCTGGTGCAGCTCCACCCTGACCCTCAGGTGTAGGTGCAAAGAACTGGTTTGCCTAAACAAGCTCCCCGAGGTCCTCTGCCATGGCCTGCTGCTGGTACTCTGGGTTCATCATTTTGTGGAGGTGATGAACCTCCTCATGAAGAGCATTGTTGTACACCTCAAGATTGCCTGCATAGTTCCCCAAGTTGAGGTACATCTCAGACAGAAGGTGCTCTCGGTCCCAGGCTTCATTCCTTTCTCCCATTGCCTCGTACATGAGACCCTCAGCGATAGTCACCTCCGTCGCCTTGGCTGCCAGCTGTGCCTGACACGCCTGCAACTCAGCCTCCTTCTCCTCCACCTTGCCCTTCAGCTTGCCAGCGCTGCTGGCAAACTCATCCCTGTTGGTCGTCAGCCAACCCAGCTCGAGCTCCAAGTGCTCGATCTTTGCCTTGTGATGAGCACAACAGCTGGCACCCTGCTGGCTGCTCTCACCACAATCTCCACGTGTCGCCAGCCTGTGGCGAGGGACGCCCCGAGGTCCGGAAGACTTGCGAGCCATGTGCTTAGTTCTGGCCATCCTATAGACAAGATTTCAAAGGAGGCAAGTAAGTAACATGTCAAAATTTTAGTAGCTTAAGAACAAAATTTTAAACCCATCCCAAGTTGTATGATATGATGCATGAAATGTCCCTACGAATACGATAATATTTACATAACATATATATAGGGCATATATATATATATATATATAACCATATTCATACCATTAGCTTGATATCCTAAAGTCTACTTTCCTAAACTTGGAAAGAGAGAAAAGATGAGTCAAAGAAATTTTTAGACTTAAATCACATTTTAATTTAAGATCCAAAAACATTTTGAAAACTTTTACAACTGCAAGATTGGTAATAAGGAGAGCTTTGATACCAGCTGTGACAGAACCTCTTAAGATAGGGCCCACTTGTCAGGATTAACCAACTTAATCCCAACAGATGATCCAAACCTTAATTAGTCCGTCAGGTGTCGCCACTTTGCAGCGGGTCATCCACCTCTTTCCGAACATGATCTCCTCATTACAATCATTGCAGAAGTAATACGAAATTTTATATTACATCAAAGTAGCGGAAAATTTAAAGTCATATTACAAACCATAAGTTTTGAAACATAACTTAAGTGCCATACGTTAATAATACATCAAGATGCTGATAGAGTATGAACAAACAACCGAGGTACTATTGCCCAAGAGTCAAGCAATGACAGTTTATTCTTCATCTTCATCTACACTGACCACGGTCATGCAGCAAGAAGCCACACAAACCGGGTTGTGATCCTCATCTGCAACAGGGGTTAACAAACCCTGAGTACGGGAGTACTCAACAAGACTTATCCGACAAAGAAAAGTATTTGGTGGACAAAACAGTATGCACGTCATAGGATCCAAGGTGTGGTTTGCAAGGATCAAGTATTTTGCATAAAGGAGCATTTATAAAAGAATTGAAAATCATTTATGTTATCCATAAGATTACTCAAGTACCGATCTAGATGTATGATCGATAACAAGGTAATAAACATCCCTGAAGGGATCCAACAAGTATCCAGTTTAAGTTTCATTAACTACGAAGAAGAAAACAGGGTTATGTTTCCATTTCCGAGGAACACGACGATTCGAACCGGTTTATCCCAGCTGGGGCTTCCCTATCACACGACATATACAGCCGCTTAAAGCACACATATGACTACCTTTCCCTGGATCCTCTCGCCAAAATCGGGGTTCCGCCACCCAAGAGCACAGTACACCTCCATCCAGTTCGCTAACTTGGAGGGTACACACTACTCTCGCCATCTCTCCACTCCCAATGCGGGTTAACCGTTCTTAAGACGAGAATAGCCATAGTCCAACTTCCCGGAGTATGTGATAAGTACTCCAAAGTCACAACCCTAGTCATGCATCAACGAACGGTCCCTAATGACACAGGCGGAAAGAACCCGCTCACCAGACACCGCGGATGGCTCTCCAACACCGTGTCCGCCCGGTCCCGATTATTATTCCCAACCACAACATCCCTTTCTCAGAAAACATAACCATTTGCCGAAGCAATATGCTATGCGTAGGTGACCGGAAATCACCTACTATAAAAGTTCTAAGCATACTAAGCATTTTTGCGAAACTTTGCATCTTTAAACAAGTGTCAAGGTTAAAGGTACAACTAGTACAAGGATAAGGCTATGCATCAAGTAGGAATTTAATAAAGTACCGTAATGCAATAGTATAAACATAAGTGTATTTAAAACAATCATTTTAAATACAAGGAAAAGTTTGGATGCACCGGGGCTTGCTTTGGTTGGAGGGATAAACGAACTCGGGCTCAGATTCAAGAGAGAAAACCTCTTCACTAGAGGTATCCAACCCAACCAACGAACAATCTACACGATATAATGACATGTTTTAGATGATGCTTGAATAGTAAACATGATGCTCAACACAAACAAACATGCTCTTAAGAGAAGATTAAAACAGATTACACCTTGAGTACAACTTCCCTTCATGAAGGAAAGCAAAACTAGGTTATAAAGCAAATTAATTAAACCCTGCTTATCTTGATTATCTAAGTTAATAATTACATCCAAAAGAACTGAGCAAACAACATTACATCAAGCATGTCCAACTTGTGTTTGTCACTGGACAATGACCATTTGCATCAATTAATCCAAACTCACTCAAAACCTAAAATTATTAGGGTTTCTAAACATTTTATAAATAATTAAACAACTAGCCATGTATAAAAGTTCATCCAAAAATTCTCAAACTTTTTGTACAACAAGGTAACAGTGTATAAAGCTTACACAAAAATTCTCAGAATTTTTGGAACAACAAACAGAGCATGAAAATAATGGAAAACTCATTTTTCAATTAATTTGGGCATTTTTACAGGATTAAAAACATACTAAACATAGACATGTTATATTTTTATTAAAAACTACACATCACAGAGAGCATTCACAAATTTTTGCAGAATTTAAAAATGCACAGATTTAAACATACAAAAATAACAAAAGACATTACTGCACAAAACTGGAAAAAGGAAAAACCCTTCATATAACCCACTGACGGCTGGGTCCCGCCCGTCAGTGGCACAGACGCAGAGCAGCGGCGCCGACGACCACAAAACACGGCGGCGCATCGCCGTCGGTGACCAAACCGAACAGCTACGCCTCGAACTTGCTTCGGCTCTCCAAGCCGAACCCAACGAGGTGCGACACGACCAAAACCATCCCTCAGAAACGTCTCATCGACGGCGACGGTGGCGACCGGAGCTCGACCGCTCGTACGCCGGCGAGCACAGCCATGCGCCGGAGAAGCTAGGCCTCGAAAATGACTCAGGGAACAACCACGAGCAAAACGCCCAACAGAAACGAGACTAAAACCTACCCAGGAGACCTCGTCGACGGCAATGGCGGCGAACCGAGCTCGACCGCACATACGCCGGCGAACGCATGCCTCAATCGGCTCAACCAACAACCCTAGCATGCTTAGCGGCCCCCAAACAACGTGAAGCGCATGCAAAACGAACTCAGAGCTAAACGCAACATCCTCATTGACGGCCATGGCGGTCGGCGGGGATCTGCGCGATGTGCGCCGGAGAAAACACGCACGCGCTCGAGGACAACCACCCCTCGAAACAGACTCAGGACGGGTAGACGAAGCTAGCGCAAGACTCGGATCAGAAAAAGATCAACTACAACGACCAGACGACGAACACACCGTCGCGCCGACCATGAACCGTGGCGGCGCTCGAGGACAGAGCTCGAAGGCTCGATTCAAGGACAATCGAGGGTGCGGAGAGGTCGAGGATCTCACCCTGGTCATGAAGCGCTCGCAAACGTGGCCGGAAATGAAGCAAAGACGGCTGTCGACGAAGACCGTGCCGACGGAGACGATGACCCGAGCGGCAACGATGATGTTCCCGGAGCTATGGTCCCCCATTTGCAAAACGGAGAAGCCGACAAGGATCAATGACGAACAAGGAGCAAGAAACACAAGACGAAAAAGCAATGTGGCTCCTGTGTAGCCCGGTCGAGGGCTGACCAGAGCGGCGGCGCTCTCGTCGGAGCTGAGGAAGACGGAGCCGCGCTGGATGAATGCAGGCTCGATGGCTTTAACCAACTCACCCCTAGAATGCGCGAGGTCAAAGCGAAGACAATGGCAATGGATTAAGTGGTTGGCAGTGGCTAACGAGCTCAGACGAGCTCATCGATGATGGTGGAGCGCTCGACGGAGCAGAGCAGAGCGATGGCGCGGCGTGGAAAGGGAGGCAGGAGTGGACGGTGTCCCATTTTGAAGATGGCAACGGTTCCGCGACGCTACCACGCACACGACAGGATGTGAGTCAAGGACATGAGTCGCATGGTGGCGTCGACAGGTGGCTAGCCAGGTGTCGGCGTCGAGATCACCGCCTCCATGCAACTGCTTGATGAAATGTCTGAACTGCTCCTGTGACTATTTTGCAAATTGCTCAAGCTTCCAAGGATTTCGTGAAGAACTTTGAATATGAAAGTTGCTCAAAATTTCATGATCTACAACTTTGTCAATACTCACATTTTCAAAATCGGCCTAGAAATGAAAATGCATTTTTGAAATTTGAGAACCTTTTTAAAAGGATTTGCCCCCTTTTCAAATACTTTTAAAAACATGAACAACACTAGAAAAACTGTAAACACAACAAAAGCAAAACAAAAATATCTCTACAACTTGGCTTAAACAACCATATGCAAAATCTTTATAGATTTTGAAAATCATGTTTTAAGGTTTAATCCACCCCCTCTGGGAGTTAGGGTTCGGATTCCAATTTAAATTTGAGAATTTGAAAAGATGACCTGCATTCAAAACAATTGATCAAACATAAGCAAGTAAACTCATTTTAGTTCAATGCATATCCAGGTTTTCAAACAAATGAATGATGCTTAATGCATATGATGACATGATCAGTTTTTTTAATTAAGTGATTAACACCAGGGGTGTTACAAAAGGTTAGCTCGCCAATTATTGACATCTCGAACTCTTTGGACATCAAGTCACCGAACTCCTTGCAATGGTCTTGGTTTGTTGACCCAAATATAATATCATCGACATATACTTGGCAAACGAAGATCTCTCCATTAAGCTTCTTGGTGAATAGTGTTGTGTCGACGATCCCGATCTTGAAACCCTTCTTGAGTAAGAAGACCCTTAGCCTCTCATACCAAGCTCTTGGAGCTTGCTTCAATCCATAGAGTGCCTTGGACAACCTATACACATGATTAGGCAAGTTTGAGTCTTCAAACCTGGGAGGTTGTGAGACATAGACAAGTTCATTGATGAAACCATTTAAGAAAGCGCTCTTCACATCCATTTGAAAGAGTTTCATTTTGTGATGTGAAGCATACGCCAAAAGGATACAGATGGCTTCAAGTCTTGCAACCGAAGCAAAAGTCTCTCCAAAATCGAGTCCTTCTACTTGAGAGAACCCCTTTGCCACCAATCTTGCCTTGTTCCTTACAGCCACGCCTTGATCATCTTGCTTGTTCCTAAACACCCACTTGGTACCAATGATTCTTGCATCCTTTGGCTTCTCTTCAAGTGTCCACACTTGGTTCCGTGTGAAGTTGTTGAGTTCTTCATGCATGGCATTCATCCAATCCGGATCTGCAAATGCTTCTTCAACACTAGTAGGCTCAACAAAGGAAACAAATGAGTGATGTTCAACATAAGATGCAAGTCTAGAGCGAGTCATAACTCCCTTTGATGGACTCCCTATAATTTGATAATGGGGGTGAGCTTGAAGGATAGGTGTTGATCTTCTATTTGTCTCTTGAGGAGGGGGATGCGGTGCTTCAACATTGCTTGCTTCGGCCTCGGCTTGATCTTGAGGGATGTGAGTGTCTTCTTGAGCTTCCCTCACTTGATCTTCTTCATCAACTTGAGGCGTGCGAGGTGGAGAAGGATCTTGATTTGCTTCATCTTCAACTTCTTCCACCTCTTGCAGGTTGATAGCACCAATTGGCATATTCTTCATTGCCTCCCTCAAGGGTTCATCACCTACATCAATATCCTCAAGCGCTCCTTGGGAGCCATTAGTTTCATCAAACTCCAAGTCATACGTTTCTTCAACTAAGCCGGTGGCTTTGTTAAATACACGGTATGCCTTGGACTTAAGTGAATATCCAACAAGGAAACCAATGTCACACCGCCGTTGGAATTTACCCAAGTGTTGGTGCTTCTTGTAGATGTACACTTTGCAACCAAACACCCGGAAGAAGGATATATCCGCCTCTTCAATAATCTTTGGATGAAGAGGCGGTTTGCCGCATAGCAAGCGGTGTTGATGGCCTCCACCCAAAACTTCTCGGGAGTGTTGTACTCATCAATCATAGACCTTGCTAGAGTAATAAGTGTCTGGTTCTTCCTCTCTACTACACCATTTTGTTGTGGAGTGTATGTAGCGGATACCTCATGCTTGATTCCCACTTCATCACAATAATCTTCAATCTTTGTGTTCACAAACTCGGTGCCATTGTCACTTCTAATCTTCTTGATCTTCACATCAAATTCATTTTGAGCTCTAGTTGCAAACTTTTTGAAGATGCCTTGTACTTCTCCCTTGTCTTGAAGAAAGAATACCCAAGTGTACCGAGAGTAGTCATCCACCACCACTAAGCAATAGAGATTGCCTCCAATACTAACATAGGTGGTAGGGCCAAATAGATCCATGTGTAGCAACTCTAGGACTCTTGAGGTAGACATGAAAGCTTTGGTTGGATGAGTGTTTGCCACTTACTTGCCGGCTTGACAAGCACTACACAATTTATCCTTCTCAAATGCCAGATCCTTGATTCCTCTAATCATCTCCTTCTTGACAAGCTTCTTCAAGGTTGACATTCCCACATGTGCTAGTCTTCTATGCCATAGCCAACCCAAAGAATTCTTGGAGAAAAGAAAAGAGCTTCATTTGAGGTGAAGTCCACTAAGTAGAGGTTGTTGTGCCAGAACCCTTTGAATATCATTGATGAATCTTCAATCTTGGTCACAATCACCTCATTTGGAGTGAAGAGACATTGAAACCCGAGATCACAAAGTTGACCAACCGATAGAAAATTGAAGCTCAATGATTGTACTAGCAATACATTGGAAATTGATTGATCTTGGGAGATAGCCAATTTGCCTAAGCCTTGAACTTTGCCCTTTGAATTACCCCAAAAGTAATCTTGTCTTGATTTGCACAATCCTCATCAAGTGTGGTGAACATCCGGGAGTCGCCGGTCATATGTTGAGTGCAACCACTATCAATTATCCAATGGCTCCCACCAGTCTTATAGTTCACCTACACACAAGCAACTTGGAGTTAAGCTTGTTGTTTGGGAACCTCTTTAGTGCAGGGCCCCATTGCCTTATCAACCAACTCCTTAGCAACCCAAAGATGCCTAGGCTTGTTCTTCATTGGTGGACCAAGAAACACCAAAAGTGGTCTACCCTTGGAATCTTTGTTGATGACATAGTGAGCATCATGAGCAAATGGCCTAGTGTGCTTGGGCAAGGTCTTGGGAGGTGGAGTCTTGCATTGAAACTCGAAGTGACCAATTTGTCCACATCCAAAGCACCTCTTAGACTTGGGCTTTGGCTTCTCTTGATTGTAGCCATTTTACTTGTTCTTGTAGTAGTTCTTGGCTTCAATCTTGACCTTAGCCTTCATCACTTGATTTTCCTTGAACCCTATACCGGTCTTGTCATTTTTCATGACGGTGTTCATCAAGAGCTCACTTTGAAGGTTGTGACCCTTGGTGAACCTTTCAAGGCCACTTGTAAGCTTTGTCTTGTCATTCTTGAGCTTGGCAATTTCTTTTCTAAGAGAGTTGATCAAGGTGATAGTATCTTTGTCTTCTTCTTAAGCCGACTTGATGACAATAGGCTTGTTGGACTTGAGGTAGATTAGCTCTTCCTTGAGCTTTGAGTTCTCATCCCTCATCTTGACATAGTCATCATACTTGTCGGCTTCTACAACTCTCTTGCCCTTGCACTTTGCACTTTGCTCAAGAGCCACATCATCAAGCTCGATTTCACAAGAGGTAGCACTTGCACACTTAGCACACGGGTTGGTAGCAACATGTGTGGCAAGATCTTGAGCAAGCAATTCATTTGCTACCACTAGTGTGCCATGATCACTTTTCACTTGATTCTAGTCATCTTTTAGCAAGTTATACCTTGTATGGAGCTCTTGGGATGACCTCTCAAGCTTATCATGTTTCTCATTAGCTTGCTTAAGAGAGGCCTTGAGCTCCCTAGTGCTAGATGTGAGAGAATTGATCTCAAGCTTCAAATCATCATTAGCACTAGACAAGGCATCAAGCTTAGCATGCAAGTTGTCTTTGATCTCAAGAAGTTTGTCATTTTTACCTTTATACTTCCTTATGATGCTAGAGTACTTGTTGCAAATTTTAATTAGCTCATCATAGGATGGTGTGTCATCATCATCACTTTCACTACCACTTGAGTCACCACTATCATCATCATCCTCTTTTTGTACCTTCTTGTCACCTTTAGCCATGAGGCATAGGTGTGTAGAGGATGAGCCCGACGATGAAGGAGAGGTGGCGGTGGAATAGAAGAACCAATCACCAAGGCAGCCACCTTCTCTTCTTCACTATCATCATTGGAGGAGTCACTTGAATCATCAATATCGGTGAGCCAATCACCCACAATGTAAGCCTTGCCATCCTTCTTCTTCTTGTGGAAGTTGAATTTCTTCTTCTTCTTGTATGGCTTGTCTTGCTTCTTGTCATCATCACTTGAGTCATCATTGCCGCCCTTGTTCTTCTTGAAGTTCTTGAACTTGTTGTTCTTGAACTTGTCTTTCTTCTCTTCAGGGCAAGCATGAGCTAGATGACCAAGAGTGCCGCAATTGTAGCACTTCATTTGGGAGATTGGCTTCCTTGAAGAGCTTGTGAAGAATTTCTTCTTCTTTGAGTCAAACTTGACTCCATTCTTGTTTAGCCTTTTCAATATCTTGGTGGTTTTCTTCACCATAAGAGCAATGTTGTCTTCATCATCATCATCACTTGCACTCTCAAGTACATATTGAATCTTGCACTTCTCCTTAGAAGATGCCTTGAGAGCCAAGTCCTTCTTCTCCTCCTTCTCTTTCTTCTTGGAGGAAGATGAAGTTCCATCATTGATCTTCATGTACATATCATGAGTATTGATCTTGCCCAAAACTTGTGTTGGGGTAGTTGTGGAGAGATCGCCTTGATGAAGGACCGTGATGATGTGGTTATACTTGTCTATTGGTAAGACACAAAGTATCTTGCGCACCACATCGGCCGGTGTCATTTGAGTAAGCCCAAGGCCATTCAACTCCTCTACAAGCACATTCAAGCGAGAATACATTTCATTAGCATTTTCATGAGATAGCATGGTAAAAGAGTTCATCTTAGCAATGATGAGGTGATAGCGCTCTTCTCTTTCACATTTGGTGCCCTCATGTAGAGCACAAATGTTTGTCCAAATCTCATGCGTGGTTTTGCAATTCCGCACACGGTTGAACACATCCTTGCAAATGCCACGGAAAAGAATGTTCTTCGCCTCAGCATTGTTCTTCTCAAAGAAGGGATCCTCGGCGAACATCGATCCGCCTATGGTGGCGGCTTTGTGAACGCCAACATCCACGGCCTCTAGGTAGGCCTCCATCCGCACTTTCCAATAAGGAAAGTCATCCCCATCAAACATGGGTGGCGGTCCATCCCCATGGGATATCTTGCTCTAGGCGGTGAAGCCTAATTTAGAGCAACCTTGCTCTGATACCAATTGAAAGGATCAAGATGCCCAAGAGGGGGGGGGTGAATTGAGCTTGTTTTAAATTTCTAAAGCAAATATGAAAACCTATCAAATGACAATCACCCCCTAGTGCCTACCGGTCGTGTGTCCTAGCTAGAAAAGCGGTAGCAGTTCATGGAATTGAAAAACAACCTAAGCAATTCTAGTAGCAGCGGAAAAAACAAGACGGAATGTAATGCGGAAATGTAAAGAGCTAGGGAAAAGGAATTCTCGTTGACGCAACGATGTTTTCCCGAGGTATCGAGGTGTCGACACCCCCCCTAGTCCTCGTTGGAGCACCTCACAAGGTATCGCTCCTCCTCTACCTGTGCAAGGGTAGAGTTGTTGACACCGTTTTTCGGCATGTGTCAAATGAGCTAAAACTTGCATTGGTCGGTAGTCGTTTTCTATCGGCATCAGAAGGTCATCGGTTGAGATTACCGATGAGAGTGAATGCTACAAATGAGATAAGTTTGTTGCCGATGGAAACTGGATGATTTTTTGCCGATAAGTTGGTTGGTAAAAGCAGGTTCAAGAGTGAAAAGTTACCGATTGAAGAATATTGCCGATGAGGGGACGTTGCCGATGGAAGTAGAATAAGGGAACTGATGTCAATAGAAGACTACCGATGGCGTTAGAAGGAAGTTGCGGATTAAATGAATCTGCCGATGGAAGGTTTCGTCGAAGAAGATAGATAAGGAAACTGGTGTTATTATACCAGTATTGTGATAGGAGTTTGAGTCCGACTCTTGTACGAGTCGTTTTATTTCCTTAATAATAGAAGAGTTTGTTTAGGAAAAGATTATTATTATTTGGGTCCGACTCCTGCGCGAGTCAGTTATTTCCCTAAGAATAGAGTGTTTGTTTAGGAAGGTATGAGTCGTATCCATGTACAACTCCCCATACGGGAGTATAAATATGTGTCCAAGGGCCACGTGAAAAGATATACAATCACATATCAAAACAAATCTATTACTCTTATTTATTTTTTCAGCAACTCTACTTTTTATCGCATTAGACATAGCTTACGAGTTCTTCAAGCTTCGACGGGCTGCATCTCTTCGATCTCCGTCAACCCTTGCAAGTTCCGCGTGGGAGTAATCTGAGCCTTGACATCTGGGCGTGTCGCCGTTGTCTCATTCAGCTCTGCTCTAGTTATCCTGATCAAGGTTGAGCCTTATTCAATCTTGTTCTAGTTATCGTCCTTGTCGATTAACTGGTCAAATCGACTGGCACACCTTTAGATATCGAATTCGGGTATAAGCCCAAGGTTTTTGTGTCAACACCTCTTTTGGCACACCCGGTGGGACCAATTATACATCTATCATGGGTGATGATACCGATGTCAACCCGAGGAACGTCATTGAAGTCTCTGAAGCCGATCTGAAAGATGATCAGAAGTTGGCTATGGAGCGGGCTATGGAGGAGTACAAGCAGTTATATCTGAAATCCTTCAGCCTCAACAGGAGCGGCGAAGCCATCCAGAAGCAAGATCCGCTGTTGCCGCGGCAGGTCACTTTCGACGCCAATCCTGGTAAATTGCAAGAGATGGTTAATTCTGCTTTAAATCAAGCATTAGTTAGCCACTCCAATGTGCTATCCAATATTGTATACAATGATGTCATGCAATCTTTTAAGGAAGGACATGCACCCCGTTATGTTGGTCCAGCGTATCATCAACCTGGATCGGCATCTATAAACCCATCGACAGTTCCAATGGCATCTTCCACTCCTGTGGATCTGTCTGCCGATGTGGCTACGCCACCAAGATCGAGCCCTGCAAGCATCACTCCGTTGAATACAGATCTGGTGGCATCGGCAATGTCAGGACCCGTAGCTAAGAGTCAGCCAATTCCCGTCAGTTGGTGGGGGATACGGTATGCCTCCAAATCCATCTGTTGATTCCAATCTAATCCAGGATAACAATACAGCATGGAGCGGTCCTATGGCATCGGCAATGTCTTCGCAACCGATGAATCTTATGATGCATTATGCTACGTCTGCTCCAAGTATGCAATTGCCGTTAGAAGAGCTTCAGGTGGAGATACCTAAAATGCCTCTAATGCCACTATCGACAAGTTCTTTACCGATGCAGCAGGGTCCTGCAAATACGAGTCAGCCTATGGTTGTGGCAAATCCTCAAGATGGAGTACCAAGGCCTCAAGGTAGTCTAATTGTTGATTGCTCCAGAATACAGGAGCAACACGCTCCAGTTAGCTATCAGCCATCGATGAATTATATGTCGATGACTTACAATCCTGATTGGACTGCTCCACCACCAATTCAGCATTAGGTGGTACAACCCGGGTATCAATACTTGGCAAACGCTCAAGGTGGAGCATCGGTACAACAACCGATGAATGTAATGCCACATCATAATCCAGCGAGTGTGCAAAGCTACCCATCGGCCAATCAACCGATGCATAATGTTCAGATGACTGGTACTGCGCATACACCAATTACTTCAAGCGCTTTGCCACCAAGACCCGAAGGGGCGCATCAACCGGCTTCGTCGGTCAACGTCCAACCAATGAGTCAGCAAGAACAGGATGCGTACTGGGCCGATAAGATTGCCGAAGTGATGAAGGAACAATTCGGCATTAAACCTAAGGTTAACACATACTCTTATCGGACGTCATACCCTCCGGGATACGATTTAATTCCTCTTCCAAATCGATACAAGGTGCCGGATTTTACCAAGTTCTCTGGCCAAGATGACACGTCAACAATGGAGCACATCAACCGCTTCATTATCCAGTGTGGAGAAGCTGCCAGCAGAGAAGAGCTAAGGGTGAGATTGTTCTCATCATCATTGTCTGGATCAGCGTTCACGTGGTTCATTTCACTTCCTCCGAACTCTATAATCACGTGGGCCGATCTGGAGAGGCAGTTTCATAAATACTTCTTCGCTAGCGTGCATGAGAAGAAGCTTGCCGATTTAGTCAAGCTGAGGCAACGTAATGATGAATCGGTGGAAAGCTTTGTTCAGAGGCTGCGAGACATAAAGAACAAGTGCTACAGCCTGATACTTGATGATCGGCAACTGGCAGATTTGGCTTTCCAGGGACTACTGCCGCATATCAAAGACAAGTATGCATCTCAAGAATTTGAAAGCCTAAGTCATCTGGTGCAGAGGATTGCCGATCAAGATGTTAAAACTTTTGAGCCCAGGAAGACTTGGAACAAGAAGGTGTCCTTGATTGGGCAAGAAGAGGATTCTGAGTCAGATGAAGAGCTGAGCATTGGCGCTGCTGAATGGGTTAAGGACAAGAAGTCGGTATCCTATCCGTTTGGCCAGAAGGAAGCTGAAAGGTTCACTTTTGACATTACCAAGGCCGATAGGATGTTTGATCTATTGCTTCAAGAAGGACGGATCAAGCTAGCGCCTAACCAGGTAATTCCATCGGCCGAAGAGCTCAGAAGGATCAGGTATTGCAAGTGGCACAATGCAACTTCACACAACACCAATGATTGCAAAGTCTTTAGGCAACAGTTGCAATCAGAAATTGAATCTGGGCGAATCACGTTTGGAAATACTAAAGTCCAGAAGCCGATGAAGATTGACCAGCATCCGTTTCCAAATAACATGGTGGAAACTAATGAAAAAACTAAAGTGTTAACATCGGAAGCTGCCAGGAAGAATGCATCGGTGGATCCAGACCATCAGGTAGCTGAGCGTTATGTGAAGAAGTTTGCCAGTGACAGGAAGAGCAAGAGAGTTGCCGATGAAAGCAGTAATGCCAAGAGGGCTCCTGGTGTTATAATCACGCATAGGCGGCCAAGACAAGATTATCCGCAATCGCAGGAGGAACGATATCGGCGGTAGGAAGAAGAAAGGCACCAAGAGTGGCTTCGGCATAAAGATCATTGGAGGTGTCCCTTCTTTGTTCATTGCTGTGAAGAAGGCATCAAACTACCCACTGCTGATAATTGCCCTGAATGTAATGGGTACTACCCTGCCGATCGGTCAGAAAAGAAACCTTGTTTCGACGATCGAGCATCAAACTATAGTAGGCCGATCGGAGGAAAACGGTCAGCACGTGATCGGCTGGGGGGCAAGCTCAGCGCGCATAACAGGCTTGGTAGGCGTGTTGGTCAAGAGGAGCTTGAGGAGATGGCCAATGCAAGAGTACCCGATAAGGAGATATTCTCTAGAAATCCAAACATAAGGCATGGTGCCGATACAAGCGATGAAAAACAGTACCAACCTATTTGGAAAACTAAGCTTCCTCAATGGTGCCCCAAAGGTCTGACAAAGACTCAGAAAAGAAGGATTCAGCGCGAACGCCAAGGAGATTTATATGATAGTGAAAATCCTTCAAGGGAAAAGTCTCCAGTCAAGCAGTGGAGGCTAAAGCGCAAGGATAGGGATCCATCGGCAGAAATCAATATGGTCGTCATATTGCCGATGGAATTCATGGCACCTGTCGATGCTGAGGAAGAAGCTGCTGAGATGGCACAGTTGGTGTTAGATCCGATGACAGTTGTCTTTGAGAAGTCTGCCGATGATGAAAGGCAGCACTTAAGGGCTCTATTCATCAAAGGTAAAGTAGATGGGCAGCCCGTGACGAAGATGCTGGTGGACTGTGGGGCATCAATCAATATAATGTCATATGTCATGTTCAGGAAAATTGGGAAGGGTGACCAAGACTTAGTCAAGACGGACATGAAACTTAAAGATTTTGAAGGCAATGTGTCACCAGCTATGGGAGCCGTATGTGTTGAATTAACCATCGGCAGTAAAACTTTGCCGACAATGTTTTTCGTGATCAGTGGCAAAGGCACCTACAACTTGCTCCTAGGAAGGGATTGGATCCATGCTAATTGCTGCATTCCTTCTACAATGCACCAAAGCCTCGTGCAATGGGTTGGACACAAGATTGAAGTCGTCCGGAGTGAGACTGCATCAATTGTTGCATCAGCAGAATCAAAAACTTATGAGCAAACCAGGTGCATATCAGGTGAAGCTTGGGACACAGAGTTCCTCAAAGTTGCCGATTACTGCATTACACCGATCCAAGCAGTCGGTCCTGAAGAAGAGTTTTAATGGATCGATTCGCCGATGATAGAAAACTGGGACAGGGGTTCACATCGGCCGATGATTTATTAGAAGTAGATATCGGCGATGGTAGTAAGCATAGGCCTACTTTTATTAGTGCTAAGTTAGATTCTCAATGTAAGCAACAATTGATTGACTTATTAAGAGAATATAAAGATTATTTTGCTTGGGATTATACAGAGATGTCTGGTTTAGACCGATCAATAGTCGAACATCGGTTGCCTATTAAGTTTGGTTTCCAACCACATCGACAACCTGTGCGCCGATGCAATCCTATGGTATTACCTGATATTAAAGCTGAAATTACAAAATTAATTGAGGCTGGATTTATTCGGCAATGTCGGTATGCCGAATGGACTTCTAATGTAGTTCCTGTGTACAAGAAAAATGGAAAACTCCGTGTTTGTATTGATTTCAGGAATCTCAACAAAGCTACGCCGATGGATGGTTACTCGATGCCCGTTGCTGATCTGCTAATTGATGCTGCTGTTGGACATCAAATCATTAGTTTTATGGATGATAATGCTGGATATAATCAGATATTCATGGCTGAAGAAGATATATCCAAGACTGCTTTCAGATGTCCAGGTCATGTTGGTTTGTTCGAGTGGGTCGTGATGACTTTTGGTTTGAAGAACGCTGGTGCTACCTACCAAAGAGCAATGAACTTCATTTTTCATAAGTATATCGGCACAATAGTTGAAATTTACATTAACGATCTGGTAGTTAAATCCAAAAACTTCAAGAAGTATCTTGCCGTTTTACGGAAGATTCTAGAGTGCACAAGGGAATATGGGTTGAAGATGAATCCTAATAAGTGTGCATTTAGTGTATCGGCAGATCAGTTCTTGGGTTTCATGGTGCATCAGAGAGGTATAGAAATTAGCAGAAAGTCTATTGATGCAATTAACAAAGTAGTTGCTCCTACCAATAAGACTGAGCTACAATCTTTGATCGGCAAAATTAATTTTATCAGGAGATTCATATCCAACTTGTCTGGTAAAATTAAGTCTTTTATCCCATTGTTAAAGCTGAAAGATGATCAAGAGTTTACATGGAAAGAGGAATAATAGTTAGCCTTGGAAGAGATTAAGAAATATTTGGTAAACCCTCCGGTCTTAGTTCCACCTCAACACGGGAAGCCTTTCAGGTTGTATTTATCTACCGATGACGGCGTTATCGGATCAGCCTTAATCCAAGAGTTTGAAGGGAAAGAACATGTGATTTATTATTTGAGCAGAAGGCTGGTAGATGCTGAAACCAGGTATTCGACCATAGAAAGATTATGTTTATGCTTATATTTCTCTTGCATAAAGTTAAGGCATTATTTATTGTCGGCCGAATGCACTGTTATCTGCAAGGATGATCTGGTTAGGTATATGCTGTCGATGCCGATATTAAGTGGGAGAATTGGCAAATGGATTCTAACACTTTCAGAATTTGATCTAAGGTATGAATCGGCTAAGGCAGTTAAAGGTCAGGTGATGGCCAATTTTGTTACTCAGCATTGCAATGTGATAAGCTCTGTAGAGATTGCTCCTTGAACTTTGTTCTTTGATGGGTCTACATGTAAAGAAGGGGCAGGTATCGGTGTTCTCTTAATTTCACCCTGAGGATAGAAATATGAAGTTTTGTTGCCGATTGTTGCTACGTCGACAAACAATCAGGCTGAGTATCAGGCTTTAATAAAAGGGTTGGAGTTACTCAGGGAAGTACGTGCCGATGTCGTCGAAGTCTTTGGCGACTCTATGTTGGTGATCAATCAATTAATTGGGGTATATGAGTGCCGAAGTGAAGTGTTAATTGCACACCATGAGAGGTGTTTACAGTTATTGAAAAAATTTAAAGAATACCGCCTTGAACACATTCCTAGGTTATAGAATGAAGAAGCTAATCGGTTGGCACAGTATGCTTCAGGGTATTAGCCAATTCAAGGAGTAATGACATCGGTAACGGTTGCCGATGACTGGAGGAAGGAAATTGCCGATTACTTGAGAAATCCGTCTAGAAAGGTTGAGAGGCGGTTAAGGTTTCAAGCTACCAAATATGTGCTCCTTGATGATGAATTGTATTATCGGACCATTGATGGAGTTTTGCTCAGATGCCTTAGTACAGAAGAATCAAAAGAGTTAATGGACGAAATTCATGAAGGAGTGTGTGGAGCACATCAGTCGGCGTTCAAGATGAAGTGGATGATTAGGCGGAATCAGTATTATTGGCCGACGATTCTTGAAGATTGCTTCAATTACTTTAAAGGGTGCCAAGATTGTCAGAAGTTTGGTAATGTCCAGAGGGCGCCTGCATCAACAATGAATCCCATAATCAAGCCTTGGACGTTTAGAGGATGAGCTATTGATCTCATCGATCAAATTTATCCACCATCAAGCAAAGGGCATTAGTTTATACTTGTTGCTACTGATTATTTCATGAAGTGGGTTGAAGCCATTCTGTTGAAGAAGGTGACATCAGCAAACATGATAGATTTTGTGAAAGAGCATATTGTTTACCGATTTGGTATCCCTCAAACTATCACTACCGATCAAGGAACTATGTTCACGTCGGGAGAGTTTGATGAGTTTGCTGCTGGTATGGGTTTCAAGGTATTAAACTCTTCTCCTTCTTATGCTCAAGCTAATGGTCAGGCTGAAGCAACTAATAAAGGAGTTATTAAACTTATCAAACGCAAGATTCAAAAAAACCCTAGAAGGTGGCATATGGTGTTGAATGAAGCTCTATGGTCATATCGGATGGCATATCATGGTGCAACTAAGGTTTCGCCATATCAGTTGGTTTATGGGCATGATGTTGTCTTGCCTTAGGAGATTAAAACTGGTTCTAGGCGATTGTCTTCTCAAGATCAGTTGACGACCGATGAGTATGGTACTCTTATGAAGAATGAGTTAGAAGATCCGGCGAGTCATCGGTTGAGGGCTTTGATTAGTATTGAAGAGAATAAGAAAAGAGTTGCCAGATGGTATGACAAGAAAGTCAAGGTAAAAGAGTTTGCCGATGGTGATCTGGTGTGGAAGCTGATTTTGCCGATTGGGACTAAGAGTTCTAAGTTTGGAAAATGGTCTCCTAATTGGGAGGGTCTATTTCGGATAAATCGGTCAGTTCCTGGTAATGCCTATCTTTTGGAGACCCTTGAAGGGGTTGCGTTTCCCAGAGCAATCAACGGTAAATATTTAAAGAAGTATTATCCTAGTATCTGGGTAGATGCATGAAGCAACACAAAGTATAAGTGCCGATAAGATAACAATCATACAGAATATCAGCAGAAGGCATGTTAACGTTATATTACATGCAAAATCAAATGTCAAGGTTTGCAAATTGCCGACATGACGGGTTACAATAGATTACAACAAGGATTGGATGGATGATATCGCACACAGGCGAATCTGGTCCACTTCCTCCAGTTCCTTAGCGTCGTCATCGGCAGTACCTTCTACTGGTTTGACTTTCTTCCTCAACGTCAGAGCCTCGCGAGCAGCAGCATCTCTCTCTTGTTGCAAGATCTTGGTGGCGTCGAGAAGTTGAGTTTTCATCTGGTTAGCTAAACTTAAAGCTTCATCAACTTGTTTCAGCTCTGCCAATAGATTCTCCTTCTTTGCCGATAGACGGGAAATTTCTTGTTCAAGGTCAATGCTGGAAGCTTCTAGACGGTCGATGTCCTTGTGCTTTTCATCAACGACTTGTTTGAACTTGAGTATTTCTTCTTCAAATCCCGCCCGAGCAGCTCTTTCGGTAATGCGACGTGAAGCCCTTCGGTATTGGAGCTGCCGACTCTCGAGGAATGCCGCTTGGAAGAGTGTCTCTTCAATATCGGCAGGTAGTTGATCTTGAATTTCCTTGAAGGCTGCTTTTGCTGCGCTGGAATCTTGGACTAATTGCGAAGTATCTTGTTGCAGTAGAAGGAGCAATGCTTTAAGTTTGACCTTCAATTCTGCTAATACTGTGATTGAGGCTTGAGTGGAAATCTCTTCTTCACCATCTTCTGGGATGTCGGCGGCGAAGCAAAACAGACTGTTCGAAGAGTCTTGGGCCTGAAGAAGAAGAAGATTAGAGCCTACCGATCATAAGTTTGTGTTATAGAATGTGAGTCAACTTACCATCTTAAAGCGGATCTCTTGCCTTGGGCTCGGGAAGGCAGCTGGCGTGGCATCATCTTGAAGATCGGCAACGGTTGCCGATGAACTTGCCTCCATGGGAGGAATGGTTGGTGCTGGTGGTGCTATTACCGGTGCTGCCTCTGCCGTGGTGGCTAACCCCTGTGCCGATGATGTTGTCCCCTGGTCGTGGATTTCAGTTGGTGTTGGTGCTGGTACCGATGCCGATGCTGTCTCCATTGTCGCAGCTGGTTCCTACAGCGATGGTATCGTTTCTTGGTCGGGAGTTTCGTCCAATGGTTGCTCAGGAATGGACGCCGATGTTGGCTCTGGTATTGGTGCATCAACGGGAGTTGGTGATGCAGCTGGAGTTAATGGCACGGATGGAGTGGCTCGCCTCAAGCATTTCATCTTCGGGGCAGCAGTTGGTGAGCCGACGCGTTTTTGCTGTGAAGCTTGGGGGACACCGGCAGCCTGAGTCAGAGAAGATTGTACATTTGGAGTAGCCGCCGATGAGCCCGTTGCCTGTAAAGGATTTTTGGTGCAAGTTAAATAAAGTGAACGTTGCCGATGAGGGCTTGTAATCGGTATAAATAAAATAAGAACTTACTGCAAAAGCTTGCGCCAAGACAGCGGCAGCAACCGATGGAGTAGTAGTGGTGCTAGTTATTGTCGGCCTGGGCTTGAGGGTGACCTTGGATACCCTTTGAGGAGTGAAAGCATCCAACGTAGGAGCCTTGTTGCCGATGATTGATATGGGGTTCATCATTCGAAGATTGAAGTGCTTGCCGCTCTTGCTCGTTCGAGGGATTGGATCGTCAGCTTGTTAGTAAAAGAGGGTCAGATGCCGATAGTAGAAGTAAATAATAAAAGATGCATTAGAATGAAGAACTTACTGCATCATCGGGAATGATGTGATCGGCGTCGATCAAATGCCGATAGTAATGCGACGACTTGGGGAATAGTTGATTTTTCCATTCTTGCCACCAGGATTTGTATGACTCCGTGATGAAGGATGTTGGTGCCCAAAAGGATAAATCAATGTTTGATGCATCGGCATGAGCAGAAAGAGTGACGATCCTGTTCCAATCCATGACGCTAGAGATGATCTCTCTTGGTTTTATTACGTTGGCATAGCTGAACTTGATCGGCAACTGACCAAATGCCAACTGTCTTGCTGCTGCCGATGGATAGTAAAACTCATAAGTTGGAGAAGTATTCTTCTCGGTCCCAAAGATGTTAACTGGGATGGCCCGAGGAATGATGGTGGCCTTCATGATCAACTCATTTTGTGGTATATTTCCATCGGTAAGATTGCAGGAAAGTGGAAATCAGTTGTCCTGATCAATATAAGGCCACCAGACCCGTTCTGCAGCTGGAATCCCGCAGTAAAGTCTCTGAAAGAACATGCCGAACTGACCCTCATTGGCATCGGTTCCTGGCAATACGATGATGGCCTCCCCAAAGTTGAGTGGGAAACGGGTTGCCGATTCATCATCATTAAATTCATAGTCCTCCGATATGTACCTTGGAAATTGTTGATTGAATAAATCGAACTGGAGGGCTTTATGCATGTGTGCGTTCAACCACATGTTGATGAACCACCACGGACCGCCGAGGTTGCCGATGGGCTCGCCTAGCAATAGCTTTCTGGATACCTGATGAAGGAGGTGATATATCGAACCAAGGAGGTATCGGCCAAGAGGAAGTCTTGCTCCATCGGCCAGAAGCTCTACTGCAGAAAGGTACATAGTAGTAGGTCCAACTGTTCTGCCGCAGAAGATGAACTTTTCCAACCACATGTTCAGGAAGATGGCGTGTTCCCTCTGACCTACCGATCCAGTCTTCTGGTTTTCTCGAATATATCCAGTCCAGCCGCCGATGTTGCGTGTGATTACCCGATGTTCGGGGTTCCTACCGAAAAGATTGGAGGGATCGGCAGAGAAGACGTCGAGGTCGGTAAGCATGTGCACATCGGCAAGAGTGGGGGTGGCTAGTCCATGTCTGAATAAGAATGCGTTCATTGTGTCGGACCAAAAGTAAGAAGCAACCATCATCATGTTCTTGTTCTTCGCCATATCGGCAATAGAAAGCTTAATGCATTGGTCCAGGTTGCGCTCTACCCAGTAAACTTGTTGTGTTCTAGCCATCCTAAGATACCAATTCTTCCAACCTTTGGTGGGTTTGGGCCATGAGCGGAAAGCATCCCTCCACAACCCTAGATTGAAACACTCAGATCTAAAAGGGATGCGATTGGTCTCTGCATTGATGAGCGCAGTAGGATCGGTATTCCCCATTGGGCCCAGACAGTGGAAATGTGATTGATCGAGGGAGATCACTATCTTGTTGCGCAGTTCCTAGGGTTCAAACAGTAAAAAGGGGAAGAAAGAAAAATTACGGAGCGGCGCAGAACAAAAACTCGCGGGAGGCAGGTTGAGAAGGGAAAAGATTTACCGCGGGAATGTCAAAGTTGATCGTCATTGGAGCAGAAGGAGTTCTTGCAGGAATTACGCCTTCCGAAGGGAGAAAAAGCTGCAGTTGATCGCCGGAATTCTTGAGGACGCTGGAGGACTCTTGGGAACGCCGGAGAAGGTTTGAAGACGGGGGTAAAAATGAATGCGAGCTCGGAGTGAAAGGCAGATTGAATGGTGGTAACTTTTGTAAGCCCAGTTAGGGGTATTTTGGAATTTTCTTTGCACGGGGCGAGAATATGGAAGGGTATGGTAGTGGATTTGCGTGCTGATCAAGGAGATATGATTGGATTTGCAGCTGTTTACGCTGCAGTCGCGGGGTTCTGTTAGTAACTTGCAATTTTCGCGCGCGGGAATCGAGGGATTCACGCAGGTGCCTTAGAGGAGAAGATTGCGTCACAGAGAATTTCGGCGCGTAAAATATTTTACGCTCCAAAATTGGGGGGCATGTGTTGACACCATTTTTCAGCATGTGTCAAATGAGCTAAGACTTGCATTGGTCGGTAGCCGTTTTCTATCGCCATCAGAAGGTCATCGGTTGAGATTACCGATGAGAGTGAATGCTGCAAATGAGATAAGTTTGTTGCCGATGGAAACTGGATGATTTTTTGCCGATAAGTTGGTTGGTAAAAGCAGGTTCAGGAGTGAAGAGTTACCGATTGAAGCATATTGCCGATGAGGGGACGTTGCCGATGGAAGTAGAATAAGGGAACTGATGTCAGTAGAAGACTACCGATGGCGTTAGAAGGAAGTTGTGGATTAAATGAATCTGCCGATGGAAGGTTTCGTCGAAGAAGATAGATAAGGAAACTGGTGTTATTATACCAGTATTGTGATAGGAGTTTGAGTCTGACTCTTGTATGAGTCATTTTATTTCCTTAATAATAGAAGAGTCTGTTTAGGAAAAGATTATTATTATTTGGGTCCGACTCCTGCGCGAGTCAGTTATTTCCTTAAGAATAGAGTGTTTGTTTAGGAAGGTATGAGTCGTATCCATGTACAACTCCCCATACGGGAGTATAAATATGTGTCCAAGGGCCACGTGAAAAGATATACAATCACATATCAAAACAAATCTATTACTCTTATTTATTTTTTCAGCAACTCTACTTTTTATCGCATTAGACATAGCTTACGAGTTCTTCAAGCTTCGACGGGTTGCATCTCTTCGATCTCCGTCAACCCTTGCAAGTTCCGCGTGGGAGTAATCTGAGCCTTGACATCTGAGCACGTCATCGTTGTCTCGTTCAGCTCTGCTCTAGTTATCATGATCAAGGTTGAGCCTTATTCAATCTTGTTCTAGTTATCGTCCTTGTCGATTAACTGGTCAAATCGACTGGCACACCTTTAGATATCGAATTCGGGTATAAGCCCGAGGTGTTCGCAGATCCTGACGCTTTTTGTGTCAACAAGAGTGCTCTCTACGGGCTGATTCTTCGCCACTCCGGCTCGGTGAATCGCCCACAACCGATCACAAAAGCTTGGAGAAGGGCCGCCAACAATCTTCACGACGATCACCTTCCTCCGATCACCACCAAACCGTCTAGGTGCTGTCGAACACCAAGAGTAACAAGCACAAGACCTTCACTTGACCATGACAAGGCTAGGAAGGTGGATGAATGCACACAAGTCACTCCTAATCACTCTAGGAGGGAAGAACAAGATGAACTCTCTCAAATCTCTCCCTCTCTAGGCACTTGGCTCTCCAAGGGTTCTCTCAAGGTGTAACATAGGCCAAGAGTGGTCCTAAGGATGAGGAGGGCAACTATAAATAGTCCCCACCTCTAAAACTAGTAGTTAATTGCCTTTTCTCTTTTCTGCGTATGCGTCGGACTAGTCCGGAGCGCACACCACCGGACCATAACACCTGGTCCGGAGCTCACTCTCAGTTCAAACTCATCTGAAAAACAGGCACCTCTGGACTACTTGCCATAGTCCGGTGCACTGGTCCGACGCGCTGGTCCGGAGCCAGGGTGCTCACTGAGTAAAAACTCAGTCTCTTCTTCGAACCTCCGGACCACTCTCCTTGGTCTGGAGCCCTGGTCCGACGCTCAGGTTCGGAGCCAGGGAGCTCACTGCAAGGAACCAACCTTCTGTCTTGAAGCGTCGGACTAGTCCAGAGCTTTCTCTCAGGCTCTCTCTCTGACAAGAGCCATCAGACCACTCGCCTATGGTCCGACGCTCTCCAGACAGGTGGTCCGGAGCTTACTCTCTGAACATTTGCCTACGACAAGGACCGTCGGACCACTTTCCTTGGTTCGACGCCTGCTAGGCAGACTGGTCCGGAGCCTCTTTCTCTCCCTGTTTCAACTGTTTTCACTAAGTCTTTTCTAGGGGTTTTGCTCCTACCATTTCTAGGGTTAATCAAGGGCTGATAGCAAGGTCTCTAGGACTAGTTGTGACAAGTGTGCAAAGACCAACTTTCCCAAACTCTCCTAGGTCAAGCTACTAACCTCATACCCCCTTTATAGTACCGTCAAAGGAAAAACAAAGTCCTAGCTATGCTTAGTGTCCTTCTCAACCTTATGGCACTAAGGACTAGCCTAGTCTTCAACTTGAATCAACATCCTTTGAAACCGAAACGATTTCCATCTTGGGGGCATGAATATCCATTAAGCCCATTCTTAGCATCACTATTGACCTAACTTATAGTGACTTTGCCTCTGCAAAACACACGTTAGTCATAGTGACCTAGCATTGTCGTTAATCGCCTAAACACAAGGGTCCATGATTCTTCAACATCTCGTATTATATTCGTATATGAATTTTAAACTGCATATTTATAATGTCGATGTACACTTATCATATCCGACATAATTGATATTATCTGTATTTGAATCCGAATTCGAATAAAATGAAAAAACAAACGTAATATCAATGATATCAGTGATATATATGTATCCAATTTGTTTGCACCTCTATGTCAGGATCACATCCACAAGTTTTTTTATTACAAACATGCATAAACGCATTCCCTTTTATATTTATTAAAAAAATATTGTCAAGTGTGTTTCTTTTTGCTAGGGTTTTTTTCAAACGTTTTTATTTAGATATAAAAAGAGATGCAAGATAAGATACTCCCGAACTTGCTTGGTTTGTTTCTCAAGTGTGTTCGAGTTTGCTCCACTGAACGTGGCAAAGGTAAAATGTCGCCGAAATTGATGGTCCTCACTTAGTCACTTTTGTTTGCATAAATGAAGTACATAATTTTAGAATGTCCTTCGTTTATTTCATGATGATGATTTGATCCACAAGACAAACCTATTGGGCAATAGATGGGCCTCCTGCGGTTGAAGATGGCAACACAGCCCGATCCACAATTTCCCGCAGGGAATTCTTCTATTAAGAGATGAGGATGATAGGAAATTGATCCCCACGGAAATAAAATCGGTAGGAAACGTATCCCCGTCGGGATGGCGGGGAGGTCCCCGTCCCGCACGACCCGCCCGGTGAGCAAGGGCGCAATACCCATGTGGAAGGTCCTATTAGTCTCATAGTATATAATGCGACTATCCAACATTCCAACCCTAATTCCTCAATTCCCCATCCTCTAGGCTCCAGCCGTCGCTACTCGCAACTTGCTCGCACGGTCGCACAACACGCGATCTCGTCCTCTGCACTCGCTCTCGCTCAACTCCCTTTCTACTGTCGCTCACGGTCAACTCAGGTGTCGGGACATCTTTCGCAAGCAGACGACCCAAGCATCTCTTCGTGTCTTGCCACTAGGAGCCCGTCGCTCAGCCCACCATCCACTAGCCTCAGCGGAGCCACCACTCGCCAGGAGCCTGCTGGCCGACCTTCACTCTCGTCGAAGTCGCTGCAGGTGCCAACCCCGTAGACAACCCTAGATCTTCTTCATCGATGAGTCGATCTCGTGGAACTGTAGAAGTGAAACTCATATGTAAAAACATTATTGCGTTGATATATGAATCTATGATGTGAATCTGTTATGTGATTTTGCTTGGGGACGGGGATCCTTGTGGAAATAAATTCCCGACAGGGGATGGGAATGGAATGGAGAAGAAACATCGCCGATGATGTTCACGAGGACGGGGATGGAGAAAATTCATCCCACGGGGACACGGATGGTGGTTTGTTCCCTGATTGGGAATTGCCTATTCCCATGATCCCATTCCCTTCTGCGATCCCTCATGGAC
>CM039139.1:5067992-5080060 GCA_022036555.1 Microstegium vimineum | reverse complement strand
GAGGCGCGGCGTTTGCTGGTTAACGCGCCTGGGAGCCGAGGATAACTGACTGAAAATCGGAGCCATAAGATTTGATGTAAAAAAAAGTCTACTACAATATATGTGAGATAGTGTTAAGAAAGTGTGAGGTATTATAATTATAAAACAATGAATTAAATAGAATATGATCACCATCCAATATACTCTAAATTTATGCAGCATGACTAGGGATGAAAACTGATTGGATATGAACGGATAGTACTAATATTACATTTGTTTTTTTTCTGGATTTAGATTCGAATATGGATAGTGTTAAACATGTCGATTAAAATAAGATTCGTTATCGATATTATAAATATATGCGATTTAAGTATTCGGATATTTATCGGATGTTGAATATCCGAACACGGATAGAGACTAATCTAAACTCCTCTAAACGAATTACCGTTTTCACCCTAAGCGTGACTGTGTGAGTAGGCGTTTAATTGTCGTTGTAGCTGTACTCTCTCGACTCTCCTGGCGGCGGGTGTTTTTTCTCGGACGGCTTTGCACTGCAGCCGTTTGTTTGGTGGGACCAGGACGAGCACAAATTATTTTGTCTCTCGTGCATACTGTCTCACATTTCAAGGTTCATTATTGTTTCTATAAATAACTTTTATTTGATTGAATAGACAGCACCAGTCAACTTATATTATGACAATATCAATATAGATGTACATTTCGTGAGTACCACTCATAGGGACTCAATAACTTCTAAACACACGACCTGGATTCTTATTCTTAATGGATAAGGATATAGTACTTAAATGTATCTAAAAATCATGTTTGAGCTTATGAGAAAGGATAAGCAAGAAATTAAGAATGATTAAGACAAAATGAGGCTAGTGCACTTCCTTGATGTAGTGTACTATGTGGGAGCATAGAGCCTAGTTTTCTCTATGCTATGAATTTTTCATTGTTGCGAGTAAATTTTTTTGAAGGTGACAAGTTAGCATAAAGCACTAAAAAGTCCATTGGCACTAAATGTGAAGCTATACTGTTGGAGATATTACCTCGACATATCCCCAGGGACCTTATGGGCCTACCGACCAGAAGACGGCCCAGCTCGCGAGGCATTGCGACACGCGACCAGCCCGTCGTGCTCGCCAAGGACTCCGAAGAAGTCTTGCTCGCCAAAAAAGATCCTAGTAGATAGACTCGGATCCCTTGCCTTAAGGGACCGATCGTAATTTGTTAGGATATGAAAATTGTAAACCTGCTCCCCGGCTATATAAGGCGAGCAGGGACCCCCTCCAAAAGCTCTCTCTCAGATCATCGACGGATCTTGTAACCTAATACTCAGATCAATCCAGCCACCAAAACACAGGACGTAGGGTATTACGGTGATTTACCGGCCCGAACCTGTCTAAATCGTCGTGTCTACGCTCTGTGTTACGCCTGATCGTCGTCGCCACACCTCCGCCTACAATCTACTATCATAGGGTACCCCTAGGTAGACTGCGACGCATATTTCGTCGACAGTTGGCGCGCCAGGTAGGGGGGGTGTGCATCGACTCCATGGCTCATCAAGCGGTTACTGAAAGGATCAAGATGCCCAAGAGGGGGGGTGAATTGGGCTTGTTTTAAATTTCTAAAGCAAATATGAAAACATATCAAATGCCAATCACCCCCTAGTGCCTACCGGTCGTGTGTCCTAGCTAGAAAGCGGTAGCAGTTCATATGAATTGAAAGACAACCTAAACAATTCTAGTAGGAAATGAAAGAACAAGACGGAATTAAAGCGGAAATGTAAAGAGCTAGGAAAAAGGAAATCTTGACGCAGCGATGTTTTCCCGAGGTATTGAGGTGTCGACACCCCCCTAGTCCTCGTTGGAGCACCTCGCAAGGTATCGCTCCCCCTCAATCCCGCGCAAGGGATGAGTGCTCTCTACGGGTTGATTCTTTGCCACTCTGGCTCGGTGAATCACCCACAATCAATCACAGAAGCTTGGAGAAGAGCCGCCGACAATCTTCCGGCGATCACTTCCTCCGAACACCACCAAACCGTCTAGGTGCTATCGAACACCAAGAGTAACAAGCACAAAACCTTCACTTGACCAACTCAAGGCTAGAAAGGTGGATGGATGCACACTTGTCACTCCTAATCACTCTAGGAGGGAAGAACAAGATGGATTCCCTCAAATCTCTCCCTCACTAGACACTTGGCTCTCCAAGAATTCTCTCAAGGTTCCTCCAGGTGTAACAATGGCCAAGAGAGGTCACTTGGACGAAATGGACAACTATAAATAGTCCCCACCTCCGAAACTAGTCGTTTCTTGCTTTTTCTCTTTTCTGCGTAGGCGTCGGACTAGTCCGGAGACTAACCCGTCGGACCAATTCACCTGGTCCGGAGCCTCTTCTCTGTTCAAACTGGAACTGTTCCAGGCACCTTCGGACTAGATCCAATGGTCCGGAGCCCTGGTCCGGAGCTCTGGTCCGAAGCCAGGGTGCTCCCTGTTGAGAAAACGATCTCAGCTGAGAGCGTCGGACTAGCCTTCGGTCAACCCGTCGGACTAGTCCGGTGCCTTCTCTCTAGCTCACTTCCTCTGACATGGGCCACCGGACCAATCGAAATTAGTCCGGTGCCCTCCGGACAGGTGGTCCGGAGCTCTTTTCTCTGAACTTATGCCTGAGTCAAGGACCGTCAGACAAACTGGTCTGGAGCTCTTTTCTCCCCCTATTTCAATTCTTTTCACTAAGTCTCTTGAAGGGGTTTTGCTCCTAACAACTCAAGGGCTTTTAGCAGGGTCTCTAGGATTAGTTGTGACAAATGTGCATAGACCGACATTCCCAAACTCTCCTAGGTCAAACTACTAACCTCATACCCCTCTTAATAGTACGGTCAAAGGAAAAACAAAGTCCTAGCTATACTTAGTGCCATTCTCAACCTTATGGCACTAAGGACTAGCCTAGTCTTCAACTTGTATCACCATCCTTTGAAACCGAAACGATTTCCATCTTGGGGGCATGAATATCCAATAAGCCCATTCATCTAGCATCACATATGACCTAACTCTAATGACTTTGCCTCTGCAAAACATACATTAGTCATAGTGACCTAGCATTGTCATTAATCTCCTAAACACAAGGGACCATGATTCTTCAGTTACCTTCCCCGGATCCATGGTCATCCCTACAGGCGACGCCACCCTCCAGATCGGATCTATGATCTGGACTATCCATGGCACCGTCTCTGTCTCCAAAACTGCGGAAACTGCGCGACTCCTCGCGCCGAACTCTCCTTCGATTGAAGATCCGACCACCAAGACGGCTCAAGGCGCTCCCGGTCACGTCGCCCACAACGATCTTGCGAGCGTTGTCGACCAAATTGATGAAGACCTCGCCGAATGCCTCGGCCTCATCAACACCGCTCACCGCCGACTCCGTCTGCACGCGTCGACCGCACGAAAGAAGATCACCCCTGAAACACCACAGCGTCGTCCGACACCTGATCCTGCAAGCCATGGTATCGGGCGGAAGCGTCGACACAGTAACAACCATAAGGAGGTCCTCGATGGCCCCTGTCCCCTTCACGAACAAGGAAAGCACACCATGTGGGAATGCATCGCCCTCAAGGAGGCCATCCAGAGCAAGGCGGAAGCAAAGCAACAAGGCAATGGCCCTTCAAGAGAGGACGCGGTGGAGGCCCCGACAGCCAACTTCACGAAGGTCACGCGCATCTTCCCCATATTCCGTGGGCGCCCAAGTGGCAACGGTAAGCGCCGCCGAGCTTTTACTAATAGCAATAGCGTTCATGTCCCTACTTCAGATTGGACAAGACGCCGAATCGATTTCTCCAGAGACGATCATCGGGTACGACATGATTACCCTAGTCGCTTCCCCCTAGTCGTCAGCGTAGCTGTCGCGACCAACTCCTTCAAAAAGATACTCATCGATGGAGGAAGCTCTCTCAACATTATTTTTCTGAGCACGCTCCAACGTCTCGAGTTCCGGGAGAGCAGCATCTGCCCGGTAAATTTCTCCTTCCATGGTATAATCCCCGGTGCGAGCTCAAAGCTGTCCGGACAGATCACCCTCCCAGTACGATTCGAATCCAACCATCTAGTACGTGAAGAACATGTCGATTTTGTGATCGCCGACCTCGATACTCCATACGACGCCATCCTCGAGCGACCTGCGTTGTCAAGACTCATGGCGATACCGCACTATACCTGCTTAGTGCTTAAGATACCAACACCACAAGGAGTCATCAGCCTCCACTCCGATCTCCAGGTCACCTACGAGTGCGAGCAAGAAACAATCAGGGACGCAACCAGACGGGAGCAACAGCGCGGCACCCAAGTCTGCCTGTCTGATGTGGCCAAGCCACGAGCAGGGGACTTTGACATCCCTGAGCCCCCGACCACGCGCGCCTCGAAGAAATCCAGGGAGACGAAGACGGTGGCCCTGGACGACGACGACCCTGAGAAGACCGCCATGATCGGTGCCGACCTCGACCCCGAACAAGAAAGTGCGCTCGTCAGCTTCTTGCGGCGTAACATCAACATCTTCGCTTGGAAACCAGCAGACATGCCAGGAGTCCCCCACGACCGCGCCGAGCACTCCCTAAATGTAGTAGACGGGGCCAAGCCGACCCGCCAGAAGCTTAGAAGGTTCGCATCAGACCGCAAGGAGGCTATTAAAGCTGAAATAACCCGGCTCGTAGCTGCAGGGTTCATAAAAGAAGTAAATCATCCCGATTGGCTTGTCAATCCGGTGCTTGTAAGAAAGAAGAATAATGAATGGAGAATGTGTGTCGACTATATGAGTCTCAACAAGCATTGCCCTCCCGACCCTTTCCCTCTCCCACGGATCGATGAAGTTGTTGACTCCACCGCTGGATGCAAGCTCCTCTCCTTCCTCGACTGTTACTCCGGCTACCACCAAATAGCGCTGAAGGTGGAAGATCAAATTAAAACATCATTCATAACACCTTTCGGCGCCTACTGTTACACAACAATGTCCTTCAGACTAAAAAACGTCGGCGCCACGTACCGGCGCGACATACAAGAATGTTTGAAAGAACTCATTCTAGGGAAGGTCGAGGCCTACGTAGATGACGTAGTCATAAAAACACACTCCGCAGAGACGCTGATCACCGACATAGAGGCAACTTTCGAGGCTCTCAACACGTTCAGGTGGAAGTTAAACCCAAATAAATGCATCTTCGGGGCATCATCAGGAAATCTGCTCGGCAACATCGTCAGTCGGTCTGGCATTCGGGCCAATCCAGAAAAAACCACTGCAGTTCTTCAAATGAAGCCTCCTTCTAACTTCAAAGATGTGCAGAAACTCGCCGGGTGCATGGCTACCCTAAACCGCTTCATCTCCCGCCTCGGTGAAAAAGACCTTCTGTTCTTCGGACTCTTGATAGGCAGATAGAAGTTCGAATGGAATGACGAGGCCAATCGCGCTTTCACTGACCTTAAGCGCTACCTCACCGAACCACCTGTCCTGGTCGCGCCGAAAGAAGACGAACCAATGTTACTTTACATTGCCGCCACCACCCGAGTTGTCAGCACCGTCATGGTGGTCGAACGTGAAGAAAGCGGACGTGTATACCCGGTCCAGTGATCATGCTATTTTGCAAGCGAGGTACTAAATGAGTCCAAAACAAGGTATCCTCAGGTGCAGAAGCTATTATACGCGGTCCTCATCACCGCACGCAAGCTCCGGCACTACTTTCAAAGACCGGCTAAGGTGACAGTCGTCACCGAATTCCCGTTAGGCGACATTCTGCGCAACGAGGACGCTACAGGGCGAATAATCAAATGGGCGGTAGAACTAGGAACGTTCAACATAGCCTTCCAAGGGAGACATACAATCAAGTCACAAGCACTTGCTGACTTCATCGCCGAATGGACCGACATCCAGGTCCCAGTAAACACTGAAGCGCCCGAGCACTGGACTTTGTTCTTCGACGACTCATTATCCATTCACGGACCAGGTGCCGGCCTTCTATTCATATCACCATCCGGAGATAAGTTTCGCTACGTTCTGCGACTACTATTCCCAGCATCCAACAACGCCGCCGAATAAGAGGCGGCACTACATGGGCTCCGCATTGTGAGTGACCTCGGCATAAAGCGCATCATCGTCAACGACGACTCGGCCTTGGTGATCAACCAGCTCAACAAAGAATGGAGGTGCTCCAACGAGAAGATGGATGCATACTATGCTGCCATCCGAAAATTAGAAGGCAAGTTCTTCGGGATCGAATATCATTACGTTCCGCGCGATCGAAACCAGGCAGCAGATGAAATGTCTAAACTGGGATCATCGCGATCTCCCATCCCGACTGGAATTTTCGTCCAAGAACTATGCGAGCCATCAATCGTCGATCAACATGAAGCCTCACCTGATGACGTACCACCACCACAAGCCAACGTGCTGATCGCCGCAAGCACCAGCCGATCATTCGACTGGCGAGACGATTTTATTCAGTATCTCTCCAACAATGTGGTGCCATCAGGGGAGGCAGAAGCAGAGCAACTAACCCGCCGAGCTCACAACTACGTCCTCGTTGACGGTACGTTAATGAGGAAGAACTCCAAGTTTGAAGCATTACAAAAATGTGTCTCCAAGGAAGATGGCGCGGCGATCCTACAAGCATTCACGCCGGCACGTGTGGGAATCATGCTGCTGCGAAAACACTGGTGCGAAAAGCCTTTCGAGCAGGGTTCTATTGGCCCACAACGGTCGCCAACGCAGAACAAATGGTGCGACCTACAAAGGGTGTCAATTCTTCGCCAAGCAAACTCACCTCCCCGCCCAGCAACTCCAGATGATACCAGCTTCCTAGCCCTTTGCTTGTTGGGGTCTTGACATGCTCGGTCCCTTCCGACCAGCACCGACAAACTTCAAATGGATCTACGTGGCCGTCGACAAATTCTCCAAGTGGATCAAGGTTAAGCCTATCACCAAAGCCTCGGCCGCGAGCGCGGTCGCCTTCATTGACGAAATCATACACCGATTTGGCATGCCAAATTCAATCATCACCGACCTAGGGTCAAATTTCACCGGAAACCTTTTCTGGGATTTCTACGAATATAACGGAATACTAGTCAAATACGTCTCCGTCGCCCACCCCAGAGTAAACGGCCAGGCCGAACACGCAAACGGAATGATACTAGATGCACTCAAGAAAAGGTTATATCAGGAGGAAGAAAAGAACGCAGGTCGCTGGCTGCACAAGCTGTCCGTGGTGCTTTGGGGACTTCGTACCCAGCCCAGTCGCAACACCGACGTTTCCCCGTACTTCATCGTGTTCGGCATCGAAGCTGTAATGCCAGCCGACGTCGCCTTCGGTTCCCCGCGGGTAGAGCACCACGACGAAGAAACATTCGACCAGGCCAGAATCAACGACATCGATCGCCTCGAAGAGCAGAGACTAACCTCATGTGTACGTACAACCAAATACCTAGAAGGCGTTCGCCGATATTACAACCGCAATGTCAATCACAGATCGTTCACCGTAGGAGAACTCGTCCTCAAGAGGAAACTGGAGATCGAGGGCATGCATAAGCTTTCTTCACATTGGGAAGGCCCTTACATCGTCAAAGAAGTAACCCGACCAGGGTCCTATCGGCTCGCAGACCAGGAAGGCGTCAACATAACTAACTCATGGAGCATAGAACACCTTAGGCGTTTCTACGTCTGAAATACTTGTATCATTTGTCCCACCCATATCAATAAAGTTCGACATGCTGCCCATATACTTTCTTCTTTTCGATGCCATCTGCATAACGACTACATCGCTCAACGACTTCTACAAAACGCCTACGGCGTTCGACGACCTCTCCAAAACACTCCCATAGTGTTCGACGACCTCTCCAAAACGCAATAGGGCGTTTCTCCAAACAGCCTAGCCATAACCAGAAAGCACCCGAAGCTGGCTTGCCAATGAATCATAGCAAATAGAAGTAGCTACCCTAAGCTCTACGACCACATTGACAGGCCTCCCAAATGATATTTCCCCAAAAGCCGGGTGATATCATTTGGGTCGGGAGCCATGAGGTTATGTGCCCAGAATCTGTATATGACCACGGTACGATTGACGACTCTACAAGCAGCATGGTTTTTCGCCCAGCGTCTGCAGGAACGGTCTCCATAGGCCCTGGTCACACCATGATCGAGCCTCTCGGAAAAAGGCCCTGTCCACTGGCATCTCCCTAAGCGTGCATTAGCTGTTCGCCCTCTGCGCTGCGGGTTGCCAGCAGCATGCCTCCTTGGGAGTCCTTATGTATCCTACGCGTGCAGTGGCGCTAGCCCTATGATCTGGACCATTTGAGACCCAAGGCCGAACGATTCATCGCTACGGCTCACGACTTAGCTGGCACGAATGGACATACAAGTGAAATAAAAGCTCACCGCCGAGATAAACAAAGCTTTGATACATTTCACTTACACGTCCACACCAACCTTGTATTATATACAAACGACGGCTACCTCGTAGCAAAAAACTCCATGTCAGCAAGTAGATCCTAGCAACCACGTCCGCCTCCGCATCCAAGCGACCAACATCCAACTCCGAAGTACCTGCTGCGTAACCACTCCGCACCCTCTGAAGATCAACTCGCGGTTAGTGCGACCGCAACATCGCAAGCCCGTGGGAGAGCATCTCTTGAGCCGCCAATGTCGCAAACGACTTAAAGCGCCCATAAAATCCTCGTGCCCTCGACAAAGCATCTGCAATAGCCTCGTCCGATGGAGGAGCGGAGACAAAGGTAACGTTATCCACGCAAGCCATAACCGGCCCGACCTCTTTAATCAGGTTCCAAAACCGATTGCGCCCAGCAACAACTTCGCCATCTAGTTCTACAAACGCCCAAGAACGTAAGCACAAGAACAAGGCGACAACCCCGGGAACCAAACAGGACATCAGAGCTAACCTTTCTTCGCCTTTGATAGCTGGTCGCGTAGACTCAAGTTGTCATGTTCCTTATCCAAAAGGGCCCTCTCCAGCTCACGCGTCCGCGAACGGGATTCCTCCAAAGACGCGATCCAAAGCTTACGTTCCCGACTTGTCCTCAACAATGCCTGCGAAATTGTGGTTAAGCCTGCGATTAACCAAAGGAAAAAGAAGCCAACGACTCACCTTAACACTATCCAGGACGCCCTGATCACAGTCAGAACCCCCACCATCGACGAAGCCCTCCCGTGAGTGAGGCAGCTCCATGAAGTCGTCTTCAATGACAACAGAAGCTTCCTTGGATGAGATCCAAACGTCAGTGGCACACCATCGTCTTCCGACGGAATCCCTGGTCTCCCGAAGAATCCAAGTCACCACCAAGTCTCGGGTGATCCGTAGTCCAGGGCTCCGACCTCAGCGGCTTCGGATCGACAATAACCGTCTCTGCCCTTGGCAGCCCCTCGCTAGCCGAACCCTCGTCAAAAGCCTCCGATGCGCCGAGCGGGACGTCCCCATACCCAAAAGAAGTACCACGCCTCTGGGTTGGTAGAGATGGAGATTCACCAGAATAATAGGAAACACTCGGCTCCGTAGTATCACCACCGGCCTGGGGTGTACAAAACTCTGGCAACAAGCCTGGGACCGGAAACACGGCGAAATGAGAGATGCGATCTTCACCATGGACCTACACAACCAAGAGCATATGTAAGCATGACGAACGCCAAAACAAAACGACGCAAGACAAGTTCGCAGACAACAAAACCTGTGGAGGAGGACGACAAAGAGAAAAGGCCTTCCTTGGACGGCGCGGCGAAGAACACTTCAAAAGATCAAAGATGTAATTCAAACGCTTTTTAGCAACAGTTGGCTCGATACTCTCAGGAGCCTCCCGAGTGCTATCACCCTTACCATCATACTTAAAAGCTGGATGCTCCCTATCTTTACAAGGCTGACATCGCCTGGCGATGAAACTACACGCTACCCCCACGCCATCAAGAGTACGGCGATCGAGCAACTTCAACAGTAACTTTACCTTATCCAAACCAACCTCGGATGGCGGCTCCGATCAGGTTTCCAGTACCGTGGTCACCAGCGTGGGGTCACATGGTGCGAAGGGTTCTTCCTGATGAACATAAAACCACCTCGATTTGTGACCAGCAAATTTGGAATGCAGCGGCATCGAGATATATTGACTAGACATACCATCCCTGAGTTGAAGATACACTGAACTGATAACACCAGATGACCCAGCCCTATTCGTCTTCAAATGGAAGAAGTATCGGAACAAATCAAAATGGAGATAGATCCCAATAAACGCCTCGCACATGTGGATAAATGTCGCAATATGCATAATCGAGTTTGGATTCAGGTTGCAGAGCGAGATATCATAATACCGTAAAAGACCTCGAAGGAAAGGATGGACTGGAACTCTGAAACCACACCGGAAGAAAGGCTCGAACACCACAAGCTCACCAGTATTTGGCGTCGGAAACAATTCGCCGAACGCTGGCCGCCATCCGCCACCCTCCTTATCGGGGAGCAGACCACCAAAAACCAGAGCATTAATATCATCTTCCTTCAGGGTGCTCGGAGTCCAATGCTTCGCCCAAGGCGGCACCACCAGCTCCTCAACCCTAACATTTGGGACGACGATGAAGAAGCTTTCCTAGCCGCCGCCGATGACCTCGAGCCCGCATCCGCTGCTGCGGATAGCTTCAAAACACTACCCTTCTTTGGCGCCATCACTAGCAAGCAATCAAGCACCGAAATAGAGAACGAATCAAAGAAAGCGACGGGAGAAGTGTTGGGAAAGTTATGGTTAAAGACAAAAAGTTTTCGCCGCAATAGAAGATTGGAAACCGCCACCGCTAGACCTGTCCTTTATACCAAGCGATGCGCCGCTTCGCCTTCCAGGGTTTTTGGGAAGCCGCAATAATCAAATGAGGAGCCGCCATGCCCACCTTTTGTGCCACGGATTGGGCCGCTAACTGCGGGGTTAATTCGGCCCATTTACTCCATTTTTCGTTCTCCCTATATATTTACTTCTAAGTTAATCTTCCAATTTACGGCTAACGACTTTTGCAGTGTCACCAACTCTACAGTCCCAGGGACTGGACGCGCAACCTTGTTATAGTCTATTTTTGTGCAGCTACAGGAACATGGCTACAGTAGCCTGGTCGGCAAGATCCACAAAACTGACGTGTAGCCACACTCGGGGACTCCGTCGACGGCAACCATGACTTGGCTGCCTGGTTGCATTCCCGACCAGGCTCGGGGACTTCGTCTAAAGTCATACCGAGCAAGGCTCGGGGACTGCGGCCAAGGCACAGAAGGGTGGTGAAAAGAAGGACAACACCCAGGGACTGCGAATCAAGCAACATGATCCTGATACAAGAAGCCTCCAGTTTCTTGCATCAGGCTCGGGGACTACGGGTATTCGCAGTCGTTTCTTACTAAAGTCATATTAAGTTCCTCTCGATATATGATCCTGATACAAGAAACCTCCAGTTTCTTGCATTAGGCTCAGGGACTACGGGTATTTGCAGTCGTTTTTTACCAAACTCATGCTTCAATTTACATACCTTATGCATCTTTTTATAAAGCATGACACCACGTACATACTTCACCTGCTACCATGCTCGGGGACTAAGTGGGTACACTTCACCTTACGGTGAATGTACTGATTATCTTCTCGATAAAGCTCTGCTGTTTTATGTGTTGTTTTTGTAGAGCCTAAGTGGGTACACTTCACCAGGGAAGGACTTTTCAAAAGTTTTTCTTCTTCAGCACGTCACATCCTCTCAACAAGCAGCCGCAACACCTGACGAGGCGACCAACTCGTCCATCACGCTACGACACTCCCGACTAGCCCGACCTGGTCGGGAGGATTCTCCGAGCAGCGCCTCGACCAGACAGCCTGGTCGGGACTTCACGACGACCACGGCGCATGATGGCGACCAGCTGAACACCTTCAATGATAATGCTGCGGGCTCGCTGGAAGAATATAACATACTCGGGGACTTGTTAGGGATATTACCTCAGCATATCCCTATGGAACTTATGGGCCTATCGACCAGAAGACGGCGCAGCTCGCGAGACCTTGCGGCACGCGACCAGCCTATCGTGCTCGCCAAGGACT
>CM039139.1:4993676-5067892 GCA_022036555.1 Microstegium vimineum | reverse complement strand
CAAATCTTCCATGCTTTTAAATCCACATATCAATGCCAACATTACTTTTCTATTAAAAAAACATCAATGCTCCGATCAGGCTGTAGGCACACTCCCTGCCATATCACTGCCTACATTAATTTTCATTTTAAAAAACATCAATGGCAACATTACATTAGCTTCTCTCATTAATCACCAGACACTGTACATTTACCGATGGCTCGGTGCCTAAAATATCAAACTTGTGCAATCAATCCGGCTGCCAATAAGACAATGGTTAGAAGACTAAGGCTAAATCAAATGTGTTCCATCCATTCTAACAAATAAAGTCGTTTTGGACTCCAAAGTACAACATACACAATATACATACACATTCATAGTGTAACAACATACCAAAAGATTCCGAAGAAAAGAAGCCAGTGCGACATGTCAGCTAGGAATATATGTGCCAAATGAACTAAGGATTTCCTTAGTTAAAGTTTATCTGAACTAAGGACTTTCTTGTGGCAAACTTGATCTTAGTAGCTCCTGACTAATGTTAATTAACAAAGACTAACATGCCTTACTGTAGCTTAATAAAGGATTTTCTGATTGCTCTACCAGTACATGGAGGTGGTCTCAACACTAATTCTTCTACTTGCATCCAGATCAAGTAAATGCACCATTTTAGCAATACAAAGAATAAACTATTGTATTTGAGTTCCTTCTCACAATATAATCTTATTCAGTCATTTTAACAAACACATCGGAGTGTCCACAGCTCAGTGCTCTTGCTGGGCTTGGTCGGAGTGGTTGCCTGACGGCTGGTTTTCCATCGCCCAAGACACAACAGCAGGTTGGTGCCCGGCCGACCATGCCACTCCGTCGGTCAGTCAGGCACCAATGTCATCCCTCTGGTAGGCCATGTGCCCGCGCCGCCTACCATTCATGGCCTCGGACACCGAGAGGAGCCGGTCTCACTCTCACCCCTCGCTTCCATCTTCGCCCGCCCCGCCACTCGCCTCCACCGCGGCCGGCGAGCCGCCCTAGCCCGGTTAGGCTGCGGCCGCGGCTCCGTGCTCGGCTGCTCGCCCCGCCTCGGTGTCCCGCCGCGCTCGTCCCAGGCTACGACCATGTGCGCCATTGCCGCCGCTGCCCCGGGCTCGCCGCCACGCGTGACTCTCCTGCACGCACAGCCGTGCTTCGCCGCCCTGAGCTCGCCTCCACGTGTGGCCGCACACGCCGATGGTCTGGAAGAAGCGTGTTTTTTTTCTTTTTTGCGGGAGGCATGGGTCGAGCAGGCGGGTCCCACTTGTCGGGCCGCACGGATCGCAGGCGGGGCGGTGGAGCGACCCGGGGGGGGGGGGGGGGGGGGGGGGGGGTGGGGCGGGGAGATGTTGTGGACGATTCCTGTTTGCACTTTTTAGGAGTAGAGATGAGAGAAGAAGGGTCCCGAAGTCGCGGGGGCCTAGAGTAGAGATACGGGCTTTTGGCCTTTCGGCCTCGCCCGCACTTGGAGACCTGTATTAATGTTCAAAGGCTCTAGAGCTAGTTTGAGTTAGTTTTAGCTCAACTAGCTCAAAAATATCTCAACAGAAGAGTTAGATTGAGCTAGTTATAACTACTTATAAAAAAAAACTATCCCCACTAAAAAGTGATTAGGACTAGTTCTGTCGGGAACAACTATTTATTTTAGCTGGTTTTGGTGAGGTCCACTAGAATCTCAACCAAGAAAAATATCTTTATTATCATTCTAGCCCTTGTATCCAAACACGTTTTTAGCTAGAGCTAGTTCTAGTCTTGAGCTAGAAACTAACTCTAGCCTATAGCTGAGCTAGAGTATCAAACAGGGCCAAAGAAACAGGAGAGAGAGAGAGCGCGCATTGAAGCATACATTTTTTAGGGTATGTTTGGAAGACTAGTAATTGATCCAAAAAACACTTGTAAATTACATATCTGGATATTTTTTCAACCCAGATGAAAAAAATGTTTAAGAGTGAAAAGATATAGAAAAATTGTTTAAGAGTGAAAACGGTTTTTTACACAAACAGCTCTCCAGTGACGATTTAAAAAGTGAGTTTTCGGAAAACTCAGAAATGACATAGGAAAGAAATTGATGGAGTATATATACATGTTACAGGGATTCAATGACCACAGTGGATTCCGGTGATATCCTATTCCTTAAGACTTCAAGGCATAGTGACAAAAAAAAGTGAGTTTTTTTTATAACTAAAAAAGTGAGTTTTTATGGTGCCCCAAGCGGAACACTCCCGTCGGCAGAATGAAACAAGTGTTTCAAATCTCCGAACAGGAGCACCAAACATTTCTAGACAAGACTGATTGGTCCTGCTTTATAGAAAGCAAATTGTTGCTGGGGAGTTTGGGATACCCGCAAGCCCTTACCGAGATTGTCCACACAACATTACAGAGTTACGACAAACAATTTCGCAAGCATAGAAAGCTCCCTCTAAACTCCCTCTGCCTCAACAATACCTAAAAGAAAGTCCTCAGAACAAACGTTTCGGCAAGCATACAGGAGTGCCAAACATATTCAGTATTCTCATACGACTCAGTTGGCACAGGCGACACACAGCTCGCGACTTACAACTACAGACTACAGAGGCATACTCTACAGACATTTAGTAGATAGATACACATACTTACGCTACTACAACTAAAACCACATCATAGATAAGTGTTCCATTAGATAACCTAGTACCCTATGCTTTGGTACTGCAGTCTAGCACTCGTGAAGAGGGCTGTGCTTAGGTCAGTCGATTACAGTTCACAGCTCCGGCTGGGTGTGATAGGCAGCCTTCAGGAAGTTATCGAAGGGGCTGGCAGGTGGAAGCTTTACTGCAGAACATGGTTCAGATGATGTGCGGAACATGGCAGGGTTTACCTGGACAAATGCAGATTGTGAGAACAATATACATGATAACAGCATTCTAGGAGACATGCTTCAGATGTGCCATCTCCGTACCTTGGGAATAATGGAATGATGGGCAGTGGGAAGACTTGGCATAGGATTGTCCGGGGTTGATTCGTGTCCATTGACAAGCCAGCTTGATAGCTTCTTCCTGATGCCCAATCCAAGGGCTTCACATTGACTAGTCATTGTACCATATGGAAGAGGTGAGGTTGAAACAGATGCACCTGCAACCTGGCCAGCCACATGTAGTGCCTGATAACAGACTGATAGTCAGAACTGGTAACTTGGTTGCGGGGTATAACAAATATACTACCATGATGCCACGGTTAGTGGTAGAAAGGGAAAGCAATGTATAAAACATACAAGGATGCCTAATTGGTAATTGCCGATACTTAACAATGTTAGCACAAATTTGAACTTGATGAGTAACAAGCCAAGTGAATTTTAAAGTACTTACTGATTCCAACAATTGACCGACACCTAAAACATGTGGAACAGACTGTGGTAGAGTAATCTTTGAGATGGAGCTAGCAGTGTTAGTGATTGGTGATTCGTGCAAGCCACAATCTACCGAAGAGGTTCTTGAACATTCCTGCAATGCAAAGGACTTGTGAGGTGATCTAGAAACATCCAATGAACCATAAGGTCTGTTCAGTGTTTAATGTAAGAACCCCACCTCATCAAAAGAAAGGGATTCATCAGAAAATGCTTGCGCATTGAAGTTGGCCCAGTCAAGTGCTGAATTCGACCCAAACAGAGGCATCTCTTCAGGTGTGAACATCTCAGTGAGCTCCTTTGCTAGTACATCCTTGCCCATCTGTTAATGCAGTTCCATTAGAAAAACAAGGGAAATCGCAATTGGAGAGGAGGGGATGTACATTCGTTTCACAACAGCATGTGACCCCAGCATGCAAACACCACCAACAAACACATGGCTTATGGCAAAATCACTGACCGTGCAGAAGACTAACCTCAATGAAATTAGAAAGTGCAGAGGCAATAACATCAAGCACTCGCTGATCGTTAATCCCTACTTCTGTCCTGCAGTCAGAAAGCATGGATTTGGCAACCTCCTGATCACCTTCAGAACCATAGCTGCCTAGATCCGATTGCAACCTTACATAGAGTTGCAAGTCTTCACCTATTCTTAGGTAAGGGTCAATCTGCATAGCATTTAATAGTACATTTTCACTAATCATACATGCAAAACAAATGCATTTATATTTGCTAAATAGCACAGAAGCAGAAGCTGGTGATAGCTGGGAACATGAAAAAACATAAAGGAGATACACCATGAAGTATTTTGTGTGAAAAAGACATATCTTATTATTCTCTGCGCTAGAACTTACTTTGGAAGATGAAAAACACCTTAGCAAGTCTGAAAGTTCAGTGATGTGACAAACTTTTCCAGAAAAAGCCAGCATACTCATTGCTAATGTAAAAATAGACCGTTGGCATGAAGCCGGCAGAACTTCTGAACAAATTGCATAAAAGAAAGCATGTGACTTTGCATGAGTAAGATAAATAAGCAGGGCTAAGAAAACCATAAAATTTCACAATGCAGATCATACCACTCGGGGTTAAAGCAACACTTCGTAGGGACAATGGCAATTGGAAAAACTGAATGATACTGCCGTTGCTTGAATTCTGTAGCATCAAGAACATTAGAAAATAACTTAGTCATAATTATGAGGATTATTAAAACAAAGGCAAGGATACCTTATTGCAGTTTGAAAAAGGGATCACAGACAAGTGACAAGTCTACGAATCTCTTATAAAATAAAGTTGTTGCCCCAAAAACATGAAAAGAGAAGACTGACAACTTTGTGCTTCTGTGAAATTTTTTGTTCTCTCAGTAACAAAACGTCAAAAGGACATTTTTCTTCCGAACAAATCCATACCTTAAGGCGGGAAGAAAGAACTGTTAGGCTGTATGAATGGCCAATAGCCTCATAATTAAAAGGAGTATTATCTGTTTGATTGGCCTGAATCCAGAATGAAGACAGCAATTGGTTGGTTTGATCTTCAGTTAGCATGGCAATATTGGTCTCCTGAAACATTTGCACAAGGAAGAGGCTAGCGTTACAGATTAATAAACACAGTTGATGGCAAAAGGAAAATTTGTAAGAGATAAAAAAAAAAACAGCAGGTGTGAGTGTGGGGTCGGCCATTCAGTGGTAACGTGCGGAGTACCTCTACAGAGCTAATTCGCTTTGCACATCTTTCAATGAAAGAGGAAACCAGCTTAGAGAAATAAGCTGGATTTTTCCGTTTATCCTCCTCGTGCATGTTCATTTCCTTCACATCATCATGCATGATATTTCGAGGCTTATCTGAACTTAAGCTCTCCTTTTCTCTCCTTAACTTCTCCAATAGAGCAGTAGCTGAAGCAAATACAGATGTAGTCCGAGACTGCTTCTTTGTTTCGTATAGGTACTCTGATTCACTCCGCAAATGACTTGGCCCACGGACAATAATAGCAGAAAACATGTGGTGTGCTCCCACACGAGTGTCAATATCAGTATGTATCATGGACTTCAGTATCTGCTGGAGAAGTGCTTCTGGAAATACCTAGACACAAGCAAAACAAAACAAAAACATCAAAGATGGTAAAGGTGGTCAAAAGACAGGATTTTGACAAAAGGAAATTACGCAGGGAGAATGGTAGGGGATATTGTTTGTTCGATAGTAAAAAACACAGTATATAAACAATGTGGAAATTAAGGTGATAGCTTAAATTCAGATATGTCAACTGACCATAGGACTGTTAGACGATACTGATGTCAACGAGATTATGTGTGAAAGGATCAGCAAACTTCCAAGGGTTGCTCTGGCAACAGTTGGCATAGAAGGCAAATTCTCCAATGTGATTGTCATCATATCATAGAGTGGCCGCACGTCATTAATCTAATAGAAGTTCCAGAAAACAGTAGATTAAATGGGGAAAGTCAGTAAACAGCAAATGGGAACTGTCAATATCAGTTAAGTACTAGAGCAGAATAATTAGAGCATACTCCTCTAACAACTTCCATAAGACAGTCCTCCAAGAAATTCTGAAGAGATTCATTCAAATTTTGATCTTCAACATTGCCTGACTCCACAGCCTCTAGTGTTTTCCTTAAGTGCTTGCACAAGTCACCTGCCACTACAAGTTCAACAGCAAATCCTCCAGATCGAAGTTGCCGTGCCAAGGATGTTGCTGTCTGAATAATATCTGATTTTGTCTGAGGATCGTGTAAAACATTTTTGTGATCCAAGTGCCGGATGACAGTAGTTAGAATCAGTTGTTCATTGCCTGTAAGTCAAGACCACGTTAGCAAGGAGGATAATGCAAAAAAAAAAAAAAAAACAGGACACATAGGGAAACGAAGTTGTGCATATCATAATGTATTCAATAATAGGCTGACACCACACCATACTGAGTTTTGAGGATAATGTGATGACGAATGTGGATGCTCCACATCTTCCATAAAGACTATAATTTGTAATAGAACAGATAATTTATGCTAATAAATAATGGTTAAAATTGTGGAGTTAAATACTCTCTGGGGAAGATGATTGCATATGATGTTGGCACTATGTAAAAAACAAAGGAAACCAAAAACATACTCTATAATACCATAAAGAGAAAAAAAATCCTCACAAAACATAATGTTGCTGGTATTGTCATACAAGTCTAATTTCTGAATGCAAAACTTCTTGGGAGTAGACAAAATACCTGAACTCTTTTCCAGATAAGCCATATCAGACAGAACAAGCAAAGCCAATCCATGTCGTGGGGCCCACTGTTTCTTCATATCAAAGTATGAAAGCATTGGATCTAGAATGCGACGCATGGTTGTACTCTCTTTGGCCAGTTCTGCAAGCTTTTGAACACAAATATGCGACCATACTTCTGGGGAGTCTCGTTCATCCCTGCAATTCCATTAAAATAAACCATATCTATTGTGTTCACTGAACTAGGGCAGGTGAAAATGGAGCACACTGAATACCTTAATATATAAATTACACAAGACAAAAAAAAGTATGAAAAAGAAAAGGAAAATGGCAGGCCACGATATATAGGCAGGATAATAATTGGCAAGGTGTTTAAACTTTAAAGTATTGTTAGCATGTTTCAATTCATAGCTCAAAAGATGCATAAATCAACAAAAAAAAGGACCCTAAATTATTTACGTAGATATGACATTCTCTTATAGCACTCTTGGGCATTAGTAGTTTAAGAAATACATGCTTTTTCACAAGTTCTTTTTTGCATATCAGTAATCTAGTAAGAATGTAATAGAAAAACAAATAAGCCATAGTATAGGAATCAGGACTGGTCTTTTTTTTCCCACGGCCGGAAGCCCAAATTTCATGACCTCACAGCAATGAAATTACAAAAGCGTTCATCGCTTGATCACGAAAGCAAAATCTACTTAAAACACACCAGCACATCTGAGCACACAAGGCCAGCATGCGCAGCACAGATGTCAGAACGATCATACCCAGAACCCAACATCCAATAACGCAAACCTTAAGCTTTATTGACTACTAGTTACATGCCCAAATGGACACAGCTTACAGCACGCAGATCCAAAAATCAGAATTAATCTACATCTTTGTGCTATCAGATCTCTACCACATCTATACACTCCAAAGCTATTATATTGGACGAAAAAACATTAAATAACATCTAGAGCATAAGCATGCTATCTGATCTCAGTTATGGTCTGAACACTGAACCTTCGACAGATGAGAAGAAAGGTGTGCACTATTGCTCGAGATCAATATAAGACTAACAAAATACCATGGTGCAAGAACTCGCATGCTGCGCAACAGCATACATTTTCAGCAGAAAGTTCATGAAAGGGAGAGATACCAGCTAAGATACCTACCTGGTAAGAGCTGATGAATTTCTTGCTGGTCGCAGCCTGATAGTTGTGCTAATATTCACATCGTTACCACCACCTACGCCAGGTCTACCCTCAGACCTTGCTATTTCATCAACCCAATTATGCTGCAATGCATGTCTGTCATCACCACCGCCATTAGATTCCTCCATCCTATAATTTTCCAACACTGAATGCACTATCTGCCAAATCCACAGGACAATATATTTTCAATTTTCATCGTTGCATTGAAATCAAGAAATACTGAAATCAAATGCATTCAACAACCAATCAAAAAGTTTCAAACAAAATGCAAGACCAGGTCAAAACTTCAATCGGCAGCAGAAAAGTTTTCAAGAATGCACAAAAGGCTTTTGTATCTGTTAATTAAAAATAAAAGGAGTTTGATACAACACAAGACCAAGGAACAAGACCGCAAATCAAAACCTAAGAAGAGTGTTGGCAGAAAATTATCAAGTTTAAATTCAAGACACAACGCCAGATCAGTTTAGTGTATACTGATGATAGCTTTTGCCAAAAAAAAAAAGAATTCCTAATTTCTAGATGGATCAACCATATCTATCCTAGAAAAGGAGAGGCAAGGCTGAACCAGTTTGGTTTAAAACATCATGTTATATTATAATCATTCAGGGCAGAGGTTCACAAAAGAAACGAAAAAAACAGTAAGCTAACATCCATGTATAAGCGAAGAAAAAATGTGTTGCAGCTTCAAATAGCTGATAGTACTTGGTCCAGAAATCCAGACAAGGTAACTTAAGCAAGAGAGGACTGACATGAAGCAAGTCTAATCAGACAAGCTGGTTATTTCTAAGCACGAAAATAAGTTGTACAAACAAGCAAGATAATGGAAAGGCAAACAGAAGTATTCACAACAGGTCAATGCTATAAAAAGTTGATACAACAACCTCATCAAAATCAGCAAATATGTATGAATGCTCCGTCATGAACCGGATCTGCAGAAACAATATGATAGTCAGTGAGCTTAAACCTCAGGGTAAAAAACTGCCAGAAAGCGTCAGGAAAGTAAAGGGAGGAAAGAAGTGAACTACGTATTACCATTGCTGACAGACACTGCAAGCTTGCTGCCCTGAGAAGCCTGTGCTCCTCTCCCTGTTGACGTGAAAGGGCACATACTTTGTGTACCAAGCTTTCAATATTGCGTGCATATGTGTTGTCTACCTGGTAATATGCAGGGGGAAATCGAATCACAATGCATACCTCAAATCATAATGAGCAATTATGTGAGAATTTAAAGCACTGAACGTGTCTGATTGCCATGCCCCACCTGACTGTTAACAAAGTTTGCTAAAGTTTGACACCCAAGGATGTGAATATTCTCCTGCTTGCTTTCCAGAAGCTCGGTAAGGACATTCACTAGGCTGATGGCAAAATATGCCCTGCAACAACACATGTGCACAGTAGGACAACATGAGAACGCTGCCACAGAACCTTATCATCAACAGTTAACATTGCAATAAATATTGCAAAAGTGGTAACTAAGAAATTGGCAAACTCACATCTGCTCCTTACAAATGAAGAGTAGCTTGCTGTAAGCTTCAGTGATGATTCTGACGAAGTTCACATGAGCAGAGCGCAGCTCCTTGTGACTCCTCTGCTCTAGAAACTTGACAATCTGGCAGGCAGGCAAACAGTTAAGAAGAAACAAGCAATGATTAACCATGTCGTCCTATAGCAGTGAGAGACGTCACAAAATGGAAACATCACATGCCTTTGGTATGCGCAGTGGGTTCTTCGCAGCATATTCGCACAGCTTCACTATTTTCCTCTCATTTGGAGCACCATCCTGCAAAAAGTAAACCATGTAAACATAGTAAGCAGCGATACAGATGGCCACGAACGCCGCACACAATCAACATTAAAATCAACTATCCACAAAATTTAAGTTAGAGAAGACAGAATACCAACACACTTGACAGAGCAAATACTCCACTAGGCATTTTATAAGGAAGCTTGTTACCAACAACTTGCAGATCCAAAATAGCACAATGCATCACGCGGCCGCAACAGCCAACCAATGCCGGTTCCGAACATCCTAAACTAGACGCGCGCCGACCGAAGCGAAGCGAGAGGATGGAGAACCGAATGAATACTCACGGGCGTCTTGGGGAATATCTCGGCGAGCAGCTTCTTGTAGCGCTTGACGGGGCGGCGCGAGCTCGGGCGCAGCGCGGGGCAGCACACGCACATGCTCTCGCACGACGGCAGCAGCTTCGCCGAGAGGAAACCCATGTCGTCTTCCGAGAACGCCGCCGGCCCTCGTAGATCTGCTCACCCGCGCGTCTCCGAGAGATGAGCGCCCAAACTCCCGCCTGCACGATATCTCTCAGTCCTCCCCTCCCAGCTCCGCCTCTTCCTCCGTCGCCGCCGCCGACCGACCCCAAACCCAGCCCGTGGAGACGACCCCAAAACCCAGAATGGAGAGGGCTACGGAACCGACGGGTGAGAGGGGGGATTTGGGGGCAGGAGAGGAGGGAGAGAGGGCTGGACCGCTGGAGTGCGAGGACAGGCGAGGAGATACCACGTGAGAGAGAGAAACCGAGAAAGAGAGAAGCCTCGGTGGCAGCGCCAATTGCAGCAGCCTTTTCCTGTGTTACCCGCGCCGAGTGACCCTACGCTTTCCACACGCGCCACTGTGATCTGTGAAGTGGGAACAGAGGCGTGCTGTGCCCACGCCAGGAGCCCAGGACGCACTTGTCAATTGTCATGGACTCAGAACTCCTGGCCTCCCTGAACGTTGAGTCCTCCCCACTCGGCAGGCCCAGGGTTTTGTTCACCAGAAAATTACGGTCAAAACCGTTTAGGTCTGTTTGAAAAGTAGGATTTTTCATAAAAATTATGCAGAAATTTCATAGGAAAAACACATGCGAAAAATATCCGCGTTTTAAACAGGACCTTAGAGGCATCTAACCATGACGCGTCCGCATAATCATCTGTATCTTTGACGGGCAGAGTTGGATTTTACTCTCATTGTTATATACTAGGGCATATCAATTAATTAAGAGAGTTGGAGTTGAAATTTCTGGGGGGTCGGAGATCTTCTCGTGACAGGCATTGGAAAACGACATACTTTATTAGTCCATCCATTAGATTAAGACGTCGTTGATGCAACCTAGGACTTGGGTTGTTGTTATGTAGTTGCCGGTCGCTCCAGGTTTGATGCGCCTAGATGATGCCACGCATGTTTAATCATGTTGGTCAGTGTTTTGTCAGGACATTGGATTCTTTAGTGATGCGGAATTTTTTACTAAGACCATGGGTAAGCTCGTTGAACGTTTGTTTCTGCTTTCAGACTTCAGCATTACTATATATAATCATTATTATATACTCCCTCCATCTTAAATTGTAAGTCATTCTAAAAATCTTAGAGAGTCAAACTTTCAAGTTTAACCAAACGTATATAACAATATAATAATATTTATGATGTCAAATAAGTATCATTAGATTCGTTATCAATTATATTTTCATAGTATACATATTTAATGTTATAAATCTTTATAGTTTTGTCTATAATTCTTGGTTAAACTTGAGATGCTTTCACTCTCCAAAATTTTTGGAATAACTTACAATTTAGTATAGAGGAGTATATAATATGCATGAGCAGGAAATTTTGGGTTTTACGTATCCACTAGCGTTTGGCTAGATATGGGAACGCTCAGAAATAGACAGAGGGTTTGGCGTTTTGCAACCATCAGCGTCTCATTTGTAAACACAAGTCTTATTCCACACGAACCTTTCAGTACGGTAGTTTTAAACATTTTTTTTTTTGAAAATAAATGTTCAAGGATAAGACACTCATTCAATATCGGAATTATATATGTTTTGGACAGCGACACAGTCTGTCAAACACAACTTTAACCTCTTGTTTTTATACAAATATTTATGGAACAATGATATATATACACACACTTTTATGAAAGTATTTTTTAAAACAAAAATATTCATATAATTTTCACATTTACAATCTCAACAACTTAAAAGTTATTGATGATTTATATTTTTAGTGTTTGACCCAAAAAGTGTTTGACCTAAAACTTATACAAAACGTCATTTAATTCCTATGGAAGGAGTACTTCTTTATTTAGGGAAGCAAATAGTACTTCGTTAGTTCGTTCTCGTCAGTCTTGTTTCTTGATTTCTTCTATTTGTACCTTTCAAAAGGAAACTAAAGAAAAGAAAAGAAAAAGGTTCGCTAAGTGGGTGTATTAACGGGATGTGAAGGCCCTCCAAAAATTTCCCTGGCTGAGGTGAGGGTAAGGTTACTGTCCCACAATATAGACCTCGTTCCCATAACTTATTAGCTCAATTTATCAGTGTTTCTCACATAATAAAATTGTTAAAAATAGCCAAAGTTGACTTATCAACTATAGAAACCATCAGCCGAAAACATCACTATTAGGTCACCTATCAAAAAAATTGTTACTCTCTCCGTCCCTAAATAAGTGTCATTTGCGATTCCCAAAAACTTCTTTAACTAATTATATATTAAAAGTATTAATATTTATGATATATAATTAGTATCATTAGAAACATCTTTGAATCTAGTTTTTTAATAAATTTAGTTGGAGATACAAATATTGTACGTATTTTCTACAAATCAAATCAAAGTGGTGGCACAGACACCAATGACGACAGTTATTTAGGGACGGAGGGAGTATATAATACTCTCGCTTATCAACCCTTTTTGAAACGTTTACATCTAACTACTTCAAAACCATCTAGTAGCTTGGAAAAAAGTATATGTTTCATTTTGAAAGGGTTGTATACTTGTATGTTTGCATCTTTCTAAAAAAAATAGCTCCAGATGATGTAGGTTGAAAATCATGGATGCGCCTTTTTCTCACTCATGTTTGGTTTGACGTTTGAGGTGAAGTTGAATCAGATATGATGATATGATCATCCATAAATTTTGGAACGTGAGTATCGATGCTACATGTTTAGTTAGATGGATGGGACGAGCTAGTTTTTATTTGGTTAGAGATGGATAACAGTTGATGGATCAAAATAGAGACTAATTATATTTATTATCTAATATAAAAATTAATTATACATTAATAAATGTGCACTAGTACTAATTTTATCAGGACTACCACTAACTAGAAATAAATTATGTTGACTATCACCACTATTATCTTAATTGGCACATATCATTAATGGATCAACATATTAATTAGCAATAGCATTTATTGCACTTGCAGCCTAGCTCGCTACAACATGGGTTGTTTCAGTGTTGCCAAACACTTTCATTGTATCGATTTGATTCTAGGTTCAGTGCTATTGCATATTCTTCAGTGTTGCCGAACACTTTCATTGTATCGATTTGATTCTAGGTTCAGTGCTATTGCATATTCCTACCACCCCTCCCCCAATCAACATAGGCATCTCGTTCATCCATCGCTAAATGACATTGTTGTTGATTCCTAAAGTGAATCATAACACCAAAGTCAATGATTTGAACCTGACCAGTGACTTTGATGTTAGAGCATCTCCAACAGTTCTCTAAATATTTTTTCTAAAAACTCTAAGTTTCCTAACTTCTAAAAAATATTAGAAGATAACAAACCTCTCTAATATTTTATAATATTTCACTTGTAAAAAATCAAATCTAGGTCCACTTGTGTGTTTTTTCGTCATTTTTTCCGGGCCATTATTTTTCCTGTGCTTGCCATCCCTGAGCCGCCGCCGCCGCCTCAATCCCATAGCCACGGCCATGCCCGGCCACAACTGTACCCATCAAAGCCACAACGACGCAACACTGTCCATGGGAATCCACGACCAGCCAGCAGCTCCCGCACACAACCATAGGCACGACAAGGAAGGTAAGCACGGCCAGGCACAAAAGCATTGCCCGTACACGACGACTACGAGAAGAAGGAAGCAAATTGAGCCAGCACGAACAAGGATAGATCGATGGTTTACCTAGGTACGGTACGGCCAGGCAAGCACGAACAAGGCTCTCCTCCACACGACCACGACGGCGGTCAACTTCTCTCCACAGGGCAGCAGTGGCGAGCGATCTACTTCCCTTCGCGCCAAAACACCGCGCTACGAGGAAATTGCGCCTGCGCGAAAGGATATACGCGCGATCTCAATGCGTGTAACTTTACGTCGATCCGAAGGATTTTTCCAAGTCCTAAAATATCAGGAGGTTGGATTAGGAGTTGATGGAGAGGGTTTTTCTCTCATATTTCTATAAAATAAATATTAGGAGAATATTTAGGGAACGGTTGGAGATGTTCTTACAAACTAGCCGATTTTGGCAGGTTCGGATAAGCAAGACAATGTTTTGATGCCTACCCCGGGGCTTGTGGTGTTAAGAGATGAAACTTATTTCTTCTCTCTATTCTTAAAGGCCATTCTTAAATGTATTACCATATCATCAAAAGTATCTATGTGGTAACATATTTAATACAAATAAAACTCATGGAATTCTCATCAAGGCTTGTCATACAATACGGATTATCTACATATGCTAAAATAACTTGCAAAGGTAGAACAAATAATTATTTTTTCTATATCTATACCTATTAATAATAAAGAAGTAGAATTTCTTCAGCTGTTTTTTTTGTATGTTCTTCCCTAACTAACTCCATGAATGCAGATGTTTCTATTCGTTTATATACTACAACCATCCTATTTTTATATATAGGGATTGTACATGAGTACAATTAAGAATCTTTTTCTAATCCAAATAGAATACCCCGAGCAAGATGAATAAGAATTCTAAACCTGATCCAAATCTAAATAGTAAAAGGTAAAAGCAGAGATCTATTTCTAATTCTATATACGTAATTCGTGCTTATACAAGCTTGAGTAGCTCTTGTGTAGCATGATATAGAGTTCGATTTCAAAACCTATTAGATCGCATATATGTTATGGACTCGAAAATAATCAGTTTTTCATACAATTCTTATTCCAACATGACTCATGATACCTCCGAGTAAGATGAATATGAATTCTAATTCTAATCCGAATCTAAATAAAAAAGAATATACGAGCATATTTGCTAGTATATATAATTGTTGGAGATGTTCTAGACGGGCCATATCTACTGTCCTAAAAGAGACGGGCCACATCGCGACGACCAACGACCCACGGGCGCGTCTGGTCCAACACGGCCTACGTTCATCCAGCCGCCTACGGCCCAGGTCATCGGAGCGACGTTCATCCAGCCGCCTACGGCGCAGGTCATCGGAGCGACGTTCCGCGCCAATTTTACGCCGCCATCGTCTTCCTCCGTCACACCCGGCTTCGCAAACCCTAGCTCGCCCCGGTCCCACCTACGGCCCCTCTCGTCGGCGCCATGTCGAAGCGGCCGAAGCTCGAGGGTTTCAGCATCCCGCGGCCCACCTCCTACAGCTTCGAGCGCTCGCAGCCCGTGCAGCGGCTCTACCGTCCGACCGATGACCCGGACCTCGACGACATCGCCTTCTCCGACGACGCCCCTTCAGATGCCCCCGCCAGCACCGAGGTGGAAGGAAAGGCGGAGGGTGAGGAGGAGATCGACCCGCTCGACGCCTTTATGGCCGAGATCCAGGAGGAGATCCGCGCGCCTCCCCCACCGCCCAAGCCCGAGGCGCTTCGCCGTGCGGACTCCGACGATGACGAGGATGACCCCGTCGAGAGCTTCCTGCGGGCCAAGAAGGACGCCGGGCTCACGCTGGCCGCCGACGCGATGCGCTCTGGTTACGACTCCGACGAGGAGGTCTATGCCGCTGCCAAGGCCGTCGACGCTGGCATGATGGAATACGACTCCGATGATAACCCCATAGTCGTCGACAAGAAGAAAATAGAGCCCATACCAGCACTCGATCACTCGACCATTGAGTATGACGCCTTCACCAAAGATTTCTACGAGGAGAAGCCGTCGATTTCAGGTGAAGCATTTGGTACTCTTTTTCGAAACCTATGATTCTACTATCTAACTCTGTACATGTAATGTTAGTTTTTAACTAGGTGTTCCTTATAGCTTACACGGTTGAGCTGCTTCAATTCTACCTTGCGGAGGATATGCAGCCAGTTCTTTTACTTTGTACTTAGCTGAGTAAATTATGTGATGAACGTAGCATAGGTTGGGTAGGATGCTCTGTTCCATGGTGCAATCTGAACTTCTGTTGTGTTGGCATGGAAGTGAAGCCATGTTGTTCCAAGTCCACTCTCACATTTTAATTGCGTTCGGTGCTAGAGATTGAATATATACAGTCCATTTTATAGGGAAAAATTCTATTACTTCCTTTTGCTTCTCATGCTTATGCAATTGATAATGTTTCATATGCCCTTTTGTACGACTCTTACGGCCAAAAGCTCAAATGTTTCAAATCACTTGGGTGGTGATTCACCCCATAACACCTGATTGTAACTGTGTTGTACGTGAAGTATTTCCCCTGCAGTACACAGTCATTCTTCAGTATTTGTGCAATTGTTTTGCTGGAAACCATTATGCAATGCATTATGTTTCTTAAGAACTACTCCCTCCATTCCAAATTATAAGATGTTTTTTAGATACATAGATTTTTCTATATGCACTTGGATATACATTTTGTCTAGTTCAGCTAGGCACCGACTAAGCACCGACTAGGCGTGAGTCGGAGGGTGTCCGCCTCGCCTATGGGGGTAGGCGGCCCCTAGGCGGCGGTGGCTCGTCGGCAGCGCCGGTGGGGGTGGAGGAGCGCTTGGCGGAGGTCGCCGGTGGGGGGAGGAGCTGCGAGCGTGCGGCTGGCGGCTGCAGGCGCGGGGAGGGAGGAGGCGGCGGTGGAGGTGGTGGTGGCGGAGGAAGAGACGGGCGGGGAGGGAGGGAGGGGGCCGGCGAATTGCGGCGCGCGGCTGGCGACTGGCGGCGTGCGCGTGCAGATGGGGTGGGAGGCAGCGGATAGGGTGGGACTGTGGGAGGGGCTGGATGGATAAGGTGGGAGGGTAGATAAGGTGGGCTGTTGGGCTTTTTTTATGGGCCTTTCTTTAACTTTAGGTCCATATATCTCCTATTTTTTTCTTTTATTTAAGATATATGTGTGTATATGTATAAAAATTAAAACGCCTAGGCACGCCTAGGCGAGATTAATCCCGACTAGGCTCTAGGCTGAGGGTCTGCGCCTAGATTCCGCCTGGCGCCTAGCTGAACTTTATACATAATTAAACCAATGTATCTATAAAATCCAAAATGTCTTATAATTTGAAAAGGAGGGAGTAGAATGTAGATGCTATGTTGGTGGTTGTACTGTCTTGGACAGCAAACCTCAACTCTGGTTAGCAAAGGGCCAAGACACTTACAAGTGTTCCAAGTATATAAGGCTTGTTATTGAAGAAATGGTAGATGTTCTTATCGACCATAAAAATATGATATTTATCTCAAAACTAGATTAAGGTAGATGGGTTACTGGTCCGTTTTCCCAGCATCGGGTCATGTAGAAAATCTGCAGAACATTGCACTATGTGTTTAGGCCAGAGTTTCTTTCCATTACTCATTATCAAACTTTGATCTCCATATATTCTACTCCAAAGGAAGGAGCAAATTTGAACTGCATTCATGTTCTTCCTTCCTTTCTAAGGGCCTTTTTGGAATACAGGTATAGTATCCAATACCTCTGTAAAATACAAGCCCTAATGATTTTACCACCTGGCCTGGAAAAGATTTCTTGTGGATTAGAAGGTGTCAGATATTCATGCTAGAATGAGTGATGGAGACTATATAGAGAATAATCAGTGGATATGATTACCCAGACATCATTTTAAAGAGGAGGGGGGTTGGGGTTTTGTTGTGCACAAGAAATCACCACTGGAACATCTATACTGATGCTACTTTCAAGAAAATATCTATACAGATGCAAAAAAAAGTACAATGTTGCCAAACATGTACTAAATTAGCATTTAGTTAAGACTTAAGAGGTAAGGTAATGCTACTGTTGCCTTGCAAGTATTTTTCATTATGATTGTTGTGACAACCAGCGTGCTATATGATTTGTTTACGACACCCACAGATTGCTGCTTCTTCAATCTTTATGATGAGGTATGATGTATTGACATTTTTTTTGTATAGGTATGAGTGACCAAGACGTAACAGATTATATGAAAAGTTTGGCAATTCGGGTTTCTGGTTTTGATGTTCCAAGGCCAATAAAAAACTTTGAGGACTGTGGGTTTCCTGTACAGCTAATGAATGCTATTGCCAAGCAAGCTTATGAAAAACCAACTACAATTCAGTGCCAGGCTTTACCTATTGTACTTTCAGGCAGAGATATCATTGGTATTGCAAAAACTGGTTCTGGCAAAACTGCAGCTTTTGTGCTCCCTATGATTGTTCATATTATGGATCAGCCTGAGCTTGAGAAAGAAGAAGGTCCAATAGGAGTCATTTGTGCTCCAACAAGAGAATTGGCACATCAGATATATCTTGAAGCTAAGAAGTTTGCAAAGCCTTACAACCTTCGAGTTGCTGCTGTATATGGTGGTGTTTCCAAATTTGACCAGTTTAAAGAACTGAAAGCAGGTTGTGAAGTAGTCATTGCAACCCCAGGGAGATTAATAGACTTGCTGAAGATGAAGGCATTGAAGATGTTCAGGGCAACTTATCTAGTTCTTGATGAAGCTGATCGCATGTTCGATCTTGGATTTGAGCCTCAAATACGATCCATTGTTGGTCAAATTAGACCAGATCGACAAACCTTACTTTTTTCTGCAACAATGCCATACAAAGTAGAGCGTTTGGCAAGAGAAATATTGACTGATCCTATTAGAGTTACAGTTGGTCAAGTTGGCGGTGCTAACGAAGACATTAAACAAGTTGTTAATGTACTCCCGTCTGATGTTGAGAAAATGCCTTGGCTTTTGGAGAAACTGCCTGGAATGATTGATGATGGAGATGTTCTTGTATTCGCGTCTAAGAAGGCTAGAGTGGATGAGATAGAGAAAGAGTTGAATCAGAGAGGATTCAGAATTGCAGCACTTCATGGTGACAAGGATCAAGCTTCTCGTATGGAGGCCCTGCAGAAGTTCAAATCTGGGACGTATCATGTTATGGTTGCAACTGATGTTGCTGCACGAGGTCTTGACATCAAATCGATTAAAACAGTTGTCAACTTTGATATCGCAAAAGAGATGGATATGCATATTCACCGAATTGGAAGAACTGGTCGTGCTGGTGATAAAGATGGTACTGCATACACTCTGATTACACAGAAGGAGGCACGCTTTGCTGGTGAACTGGTTCACAGTTTGATCGCTGCTGGCCAGGATGTACCCAATGAACTCATGGATCTGGCTATGAAGGTTAGTTAGCTTATTGATGAATTTTTGTTTCAGTGTTGCGTTACATAGCAAGGTCTCGACTTGCATGGAATTCTAGCTAAATACTGTACAATACAATGTTATACAAACTGGACGTTTGCAGCAATGTAGATACTATCTCATTAATTTCAGTTCTTTTGCAATTAAAATAATCCCATTCTTTTTCTGAAACCCTTGTGATTGCAGGATGGAAGATTCAGAGCAAAACGGGACTCCAGGAAAGGTATGTCCTGCTTACTTATTTACAGAGCAGGAATCTGGTTATCAGGACGAGTCACTTTTTTAGGGGATCTGGACGAGTCATTTATGGAAACATGTACTAACAAATCATTGCGTTGATCAGGTGGGAAGAAAGGTGGCAAAGGAAAAGGTGGCGGTGGAGGTGGAGGAGGTGCCGGGCGCGGTCGTGGTGTGCGTGGAGTTGATTTTGGCCAAGGCATAGGTTACAGTGCTGAATCTGGTTCGCAAGTGCCTGCTCCAAGATCTGCTGCTGTAAATTCCCTGAAGAAAGGGATGATGCAGCAATTTAAGAGCAGCTTTGTCTCTGGATCTTCAAATACACCGAGTAGCAGTGCACCTTCCTTTGTAAAACCAGCACTCCGTGGCTTTGTGTCTGGCGGCACCATTGGAGGGGACGCACGGTCTGCACAGTCGGCCCCCAGTTTTGTCCCTGCATCCCGGCCAGCGCAGCCTGCGCCCTCCGTCCCTGCATCCCAGCCCGCAGGAGACAACAATGAAAATGGGAACACAAATCCAGAAAGGTAGGGTAACTCGGGGCATCTTGTGCCTGCCCTGTGGGTCATTCGTTTATTATCTTGTGTCAGTCATTGTTTTGTATCCTGTTTTGTAAGTCAAAGTTTTGCCTGAATTGCAGTTCACGGGATCGGTCCAGGGAGAGAAAACGACCATCTGGTTGGGATCGCTAGTCCCTGCTAACTGGTGTGCCAAATTGTAATCCCTTTCCCCTTTGTTATATCGATGTAGTCTCTTGGGAGACATCCTATAAAAAAGGCATATTGATGTACACTGTAGATTACATTATGTGAGGTTGTCAATGATAATTGATAAGTGTTGTTTTTAGTTCAGTTTGGCCTGTGTCCGTCATCCTCCAGCTACTGCTGTATCTGGCCGTTGGGTCACTTTCTCACCAGAGTAAAGTTCACTAGTCCTCGAACTTGGCACTTAAGGACTTCTTTGGTTCATAGGAAAAATAGGGGGAAAAACTCCTTTACTTCATAGGGAAAAAACACATAATCGATACCTCTAAGGACTTGTTTGGAACAAAGGAATAAAAAAAATGTAGGAATAAGCCTGAGTGAATAGTGGAAAACTATATGATTTCAAAACATAGGAATAAATACTTTGAGTTTTTGGAATGGAGGAATAAAACTACATGAACCATGAGCAAGCATGGGATGGGAGAGAGTAAAGTTTTTTCCCCTTGAGTTAGAGTGAATGTTTTATTTTTTTTGTTTTACACTACTATGGATAATCAACATTCCTTTGTTCCAAACACTATGAAAGGATTTCTTTTCTTTGGAATGTATTTCTTTAAAATACCTTTGCAAATCCTTTGATCAAAACAAGCCCTAATGCCTTCTTTGGTTCGTATGAAAATTTGAGGAAAAAAACTCCTTTGGTTCATAGGAAAAACACAGGACTGATAATTCTATAGGAATTTCTACTGTTCATGCCTTTGATTCATAGGAATAATGTAGAAAGTTTTTCTTTGATTGCTGTTTTGGAGGGATTGGAAAGGAGTTATGGAGCATAGGAATAGTGTAGAAGTTTTCCTTTGGCTGCTGAAATTCTATGTTTTTTTTTTCAATCCTATGTTTTGCAATTACATTCCAGTGAAATTTGTATGTTTTCCTTGCATGTGTTATTGGTTTCGTTAATTCTGAAGGATGACCAAGTGTCATTCCTGTCACCCAACTTATGAAATACCATATTTAGATATCAAAAGTTGGCCGTGTGTTTTAGGCCCTTAATTTAGAAAATACTATTTTTGTTACCTAAACTTGGCTTGGTGTCAACCAAATTCACACGAGTTATGAATTGCTGCATGCGTGAAATGTGGCATAGGCATGCTAATCGTGCTATCATAGACTCATGTCCCTGTTCATCAACATTATTTTTCAATTCAGCGAACGAACATTGTTTTTCTCTCACAACAAATGTGATAAACATTCAATAGAAGCCAAACTTTAGCGAAACGATCAGAGCTGATCACGTGAGGTCCACAATCACAAGTCTCCATTTCTCTTTCTCGTCCAAATAGTCTCCATGTGTATTTCTCATCTTTCTGGTCTAGGTCATGCGTATTTCTCCTCTTTCTCGTTTAAATAGGTCTTTCATGTTGGTTCACGTCACGCTTATTGCAATGTCAACCTAAGGAGGGAGGTCCACCTGTCTAGACTTGATTGACATCTAGAGCCAACTTTAGGGATTTGTAAATGAAATTTACTTATTAGTCGGGGGAACTAGGCATGAGCCAAGTTTAGGGATTTGTAAATGGATATGGTCAATGTCCCGCTAGGCGCTCGCACCCTCCGACTCGCGATTAATCGCGAGTCGGAGGGTGCCCGCCTCTCCTATGGTGGTAGGCGGACCCCTAGGTGGCGGCGGCAGCTCGTCGGCGGCGCCGGTGGGGGTGGAGGAGCTTCGGATGGGCGCGACATCGGGCACCGTCGGTGGAGGAGGAGGTGGTAGGCGCGGCTGGGAAGAGACGAGCGGTGGTGGAGGCGGCAAGAGGGAGGAGTAGGCCGGAGGAGGAGGAGGCCGACGGTGGTCGATCTGGTCACGGCTGGGAGTTCCGCGAGTGCGGCGGGCGCAGACTCGCAATGGGAGGGCGAGAGGAGTCATGCGTAGGGAGTGGATGAGTGGAGATGGCTGGATGTATAAGGTGGGAGGGTGGATAAGATGGGCTATTGGGCTTTTTTAATGGGTCTTTCTTTAACTTTAGGTCAATATATGTCTTATTTTCTTTTTATTTAAGGTAATTTTAAAATGCCTAGGAAAACGCCTAGGCGCGATTAATCCCGACTAAGCTCTAGGCTGAGGGTCAACACCTAGATTTTGCTTGACGCCTAGCTGAACTTTGGATATGGTATTATGGCCTTACGTGACAATGTGGCATATCTATATGTAATGAAACTTCATGGTGATTGATCAATTTTCTCAGAAATACCTGTTGTGTTCAGGTGGAGTGAGACATTTTGAGTATTCGACCGAACATGCGGCGCCCGTGCTAATTCATTGTGGTCCTAAAACTGCAATAACAAGCCATCGGACTAGGCAGCAGGCCCTGTTCAAAAGAACAGCCCCATGTCATGCCGAAATGTGGTCAAGTGATGAACTAGAATAACAAGTCATCGGACTAGTAGGCAGCAGGAGGCTCCGATTCGCATTTGCGGGTTGCGGCCGTGCCCGTGCCCTCGCTCGCCAGTGCTCTGTTTTTTCAGAGTTCCTGCAGTGCCCACGCGAATTCACCTGACGCCCACGAGGGCCAGACGGTTTGCCGTACTTTTTCGGCTTCGGAGGACCCCACACCGATCACAATTCAGAGCCCACGTACCCCCTCGCGGAGGCAGGCACACCGCACCAGTACGTTCATCACGCAAGGACCGAGGAGGGAGGAGAGGGCGCACGCGCTGGTGATCAGAGATGCCGATGCTCCCGGCTGCCGAGCGGCCGCGGCTGACGCTCGAGGACTACATCGTCTTCTTCACCACCCGCAGCGGCGGGGGCCTCAACACCCACCACCTCAACCACATCATCTACATGCACGGGTTCGCTAAGCTCCACCGGACGCCCAAGGTACACGTACACCTCCCCCCTTCCACCCCCGTCGCCTTCCTCATCGATCGATTGGGGGGTTTCTGATCGCTGGCGCCTGCTGCGTCCCCGCCAACTGCAGCCGGCGATGGTGAACGCGCTCAGGTCCGTGGAGCTCATGCGCCCGCGCCGCTCCACCGTCCCTCTCAACGCCACCGCGCCGCCGCCAGGCGCCGCCCCGGCCGCGGCCGCTGTGCTCTCCGCTGAGGAGGTCAAGCGCGGCATCGAGGACCTCGGCTGGCGCGAGTGCCCCGTCGGCTCCATCCTCTCCGTCAGCGCGGAACGCCGTCGCCCACCGCCGCGGCGGCCGAAGCCCCCATGCCCATCTGCGCCATCGCCCCCGGCTCCGCGGAGCGCATCTCCCCGCCGAGCCTGGTCACCGCCTCCTTGGCGCTGCCGGCCGCGGCCAGGAGGAAGCGTTCCCGGACGGACAAAGCGCAGGCTGCGATGCGGAGGCGCGTGTTGGAGTTGCTCACGCTCCCGTCCGTCCAGACGGCTACCTTGGCTTAGCGACGGCGCCCCAACAAGCTCTCTTTGCTCACCGGTGGTCTACAGGCACGAAAGTACAACGAGCAATAATGCTCTATGTTAGGTTGGGTTCGGATGTCCTCAAATTAGCTTCAGTTTCTTATGAGATTTTGTTTGTTGATTCGAGTACAAAAGAGTTGTGATCAGTAAATTATGGTGTTCTCGGGGAACGTACCGGGGTGAAGGATCAAAGGCAATGAAGCTTGTTCTGATAATGCTGTTTCACCGAGCTTTTGTGGAATTGCGGTGAGCTTCTGGTAGCGTAGTAGTACAAATTTCAATCCTCTGCTGGTCCGCTGTACGCACGCACTACAGAGAAAAGCAGCAGCAGCACGCTACTGCTTCGTCCTTGAATCATGAATCCATCATCCATGAGCTCTGACCCTTCCTCGCAGTATCTCTCATATACAGTACAGTATATGCACCGAGAAGGCAAAGGCCCGAGACACAAAATTTGCTGTTCACAGAGACTGCTGCGACACGACGCAACGCAGCTAGGGTGGTTTGCCACTTCCTCAGTTTCTTCCAAGATAACTGCATATTTCGTTTTTTTATAAGTCGATTTTAAAATTTTGACTAAGTACATAAAAATATACAAATAAGGACACTAGGAGGTATCAATATTAACTGCATATATTTTTTAATAAATATTATTATATTACTAGTAGAATATATTTTTATAATAAGGACACTAGGAGGTATCAATATTGATAATATTTTTTATAATTTAATAAAACATATAAAATATATAGATATTTATAATGCTTCCTATGTACTATTAGATTACTAATATAATATACTTTATAATAAGGATACTAGTTGATATCAATATGGATAACACTCCCTTAGTCCTAAAATAAATAGATCTTATTTCACGAGGAGTCTTATTTTTTTTAAGTTTGACTCAAAATATAGAAAATAGTATCAAAATTTATAGCTTTAAATAAGTATATTATGAATCTATATTATAAAATTAATATAGATTCATTATAAGGAGTCATTAATTAGGAAATAATTTTCTATTAAATAGGATATCGGGTGCTCTCTATACGAGAAAGTAAATTAGCTGAACTGTTTATTGCACCGAGACTTGAATGTTGTGACCCAAGTTTGATCCAAAAGCCCTAATGCCTAGGACGTCCCTTAATAAGGGTATGGAGGGAGTATACATCATAAACATTTAGTATATTTGTTTCCTATTTATTTGGTCAAACTACAATCCGTAGCTGTCGTGCCATCAAGAGCGTCCTGTATATTTGTAGGATCCTTGACGGCTTCTTCAACGCGACGGCGTGGAGTACTGCCCTTGTCGCGTGGAGTACTAGCCGGAGTCGACGTCGATGTTAAACTTGCAAGTCATGGAGGCCGGTGGTCTCGCAGAGACGCAGAGTCTCTTACAGAAGCTACATTTAGCTTCAATTGACACAGAGGGGAAGTAGTACTTTCTATAGAGAGCTTTGGATCATTGGATGCATAGAAAAGCGATAAAGTCTGGCTCTGCAAAGCAGTAGAGATACCAATTGCAACACCATAATGGAGTGTTGATTCGTTTCATCTCTTTTATACGTGGAAGGCTACTTTTATATCGTCTGCTTGCGTTGGGGAAGTCATTAGACAGCATTACGCACACTGCTATAGACAGACAGCTAGCGCATCAAAGGCGCCCTAACGCACGACTGCACGCAGGAGAGTTGGTAAAAAAGCGTGATTGGAGTACTCACCTTGACCAGACCACGCTCAGACGTGCTCGATGATACCCTCTTGCATTTCGTTTCTTGGTGTGTCGATCCTGAGTTCCTGACCAAGTTGTTTGGGGCTGAGCTAGACGACAGACAGGCCCGCGATTGCCTTCAGGCTGCGCCTTCCGCTTTTCTGCGGTTCCTGCCTTTTCTTGCACTACAGAGAGACGGCAGGCACGAGACGTGCTATGCTAGGAAGACGCCAACGGGGAGCGGAAGGGGAGGTGAGGCGACTAGCCGACTAGGGGAGGAGGAAGAGGAAGGCGGCCACCGGCGAGGGAGATGCTGCCGGCAAGTCCCCTGACGCTGGAGACGTACCGCCGTTTCTTCCTCGACCCATGGAACACCCGCATCACCCTCGACCAACTCAACCAGGTACTGTACTGTATTATGCTACTAGTAGATGTTGAGTAGCAACCATCAGATCAGATCTCTATTTTTCTTTCACACCGCACTCACACATCCAGTTCTTCCTCCTACAGTCCTATTTCTCTTCAATCTTCAGCGTTTCTCTTCTGCAATGCATGTTGATTTTCAATGTCGTGTCACTTTCCTCTTCCCTGAAACTTGATCGATCGATCCTCTTCCTGCAGATCCTCGTCATGCATGGCTTCGCCCAATTCCAACACACCAAAAAGGTAAATCTGGCATCGCGAACTAACCAAACCTCAATTAAACCCCGCTTTGCTTGTTGTTACGTTTCCCCTCCCCTCCACTGCTGCTGTGTTCGTAACGCACGTGGAGCTTGGTGGCGCTCTCGCCACTCACCAGGCCAAGATCATGGAGCGCCTGGTGGGGCAAGTGGACCTGCTGCCGCCGCGCCGCTCCACGCTGCACGGCGCCGCGCTGTCCGTCGCGTCGTCGCCGCCTTCCGCGGCCGTCATCACCGCGGCGCAGGCTAGGGACGACGTCGAGGCGATCGGGTGGGCCGACGAGTGCCCCATCGCCTGCGTCGCCGCGTTCGCCGCGCCGGCACCGAATGCCGACGCGGACGCGCCGGAGCCGCCGGTGGTGCGCGTGCCTCGGCCCGCCGACTTCGTCCTCGCCGGGCGCCGCCCGCGGTCCAAGCGGACGCGCGGCTCTGCGTACGGGCGCGCCGCGTCCATGAAGCTGAAGCCGGGCTCGCCCCGGGAGGTGGTCGTCAAGGAGGAGGAGGAGGAGGAGCCGGAGCTGGTGTCACCGCCTCCTCCGCCACCGATGTGGATGCGATCTCCGACTCCGCCTCCACCTGCTTCGCCGCCTCCGCCAGAGGACGTGGCGCCACCGCCGCCGCCGCCGCCTCCACCGTGCCAGCCTCAACCTACGTTGGCTCCGATCCCCGCGCCTGTAGGCTGGGGCACGCCGATGATGCTGCCGTATCCTTCGCAGCAGCAGCTGTTCTGGGGCTTGCCTCTGCCCACACGGCCAGCCGCTGAGCCGTTCCCTGCAACGCCGCCACCACCAGGATGGAGCGTACCTACGCCGCCCCCGTCTTTCCCAGCACCGTTCTGGGGCGCGCCCGTAATGCTGCCGCCATTGCCACAGCATGTGGCCTGGCGCTGGCCGCCGCCCACCACGCCGCCGCACTGGGGCAGCATGTTGTCGGCGCCAGAGCACCCGCATCCCATGCAACTGCAGCGATCACCACCTCCTCCCCTGCTGCTGCCGCAACACCCACCACCGCATTTTCAGGGCCAGCCGCTGCCTTCGCTGATTCGGGCACCACCATTTCACCCTCCCCTGCTGCTGCAACAGCCACCGCCGCATTTGCAGCCTATTGCAGGGGCAGCCGCTGCCTACGCTGCAGCACTATCCACCGCCGCACTTCGGCAGGCAGCATCCATGTCCTGCTCTCCATCACGCAGTACCACCTCCCATGCAGCTGCAGCGGCCGCTGTCGCATTGACGCATTTGCAGGGTCAGTAGTCACCTCCCGCGCTTCTTCAGACATATCGCCATCTCCACCTCCCTTGCCGCTGCGCGCCTGCGCCGGCCGGCTGTTCTTAAGTGTTGCCATGCTCGAGGGACCAGACACATGGAACGTCGACTAAAGATAACCATGCTGTTAGCTGCTAGTGACTGCCTTATGGCTTCTGTTTCCGGAATTCTGGTCCTAGTTTTACTTTTATCACTGCTGTATGAAAAAAAAACGAAGTTTGGATAGTGTGAAATCAGATTCAGAAGGTAGCATTCCCGCATCTAAGAAAAGAGTTTTTTTTTTAGATGATGGTTCCACCAGTATCTCTCTTTTCATTCTTGAGATTTCTTAGCTCATGCTATGCTGGCATTTCTAGCATTAAAGCCTATTTAGATGACTTAAATTTTTCAGTTTCTGCTTTGAATCATAAGAATCGGTTCCAAACGCACCGGGAGTGAAGTAAATCGTTTCTGTTTCTCGTTGAAATGATTCTCCTTTTTCTTCAATAGAATTTGAAACGGCCATGGTTTCTGTCCTTTTCTTCAATAGAATTCGATACGGCCATATCCTGGTTTCACAGTGATTCTCTTCTCTCCCGTCTTGGCCGTCTATGCTATTTGTTGTATTTCTTTCAATAATAATTCGTTTTAATGCAACAAGCTAAAATGGGTTGTGACAAGTTGTTCTTCGTTCACAAAAAGTCTAGAATTTTTTAAAGCATGTTTTTATCTATATGATTTTTTAGAGAAAAAAATATATTCCAAAGAATCAGAATACAATCCACTAGCTAAACGGTTTCCGTAAAGTAATTTTGATTCACTATCGAAAACATTTCTTAGTGATCCTAATTCACCATCGAAAACGTTTCTTGAAAGAATCTAAAACTAAAACATTTTTACAAGAATGTCGATCTCTACCAAAGGCACCCTTAGTATAAGATGTCGAATTAATAGCATTGCCATTTCTCAGAATATTTCTCGATAACTTTGTGGGGAAATTATGTAGATAAAGAGAGTCTAATTTATGTACAGAGCTAGACTTACTACAAATGGTGGCAGAATTACATACACGTGGCTAGAATGAGAATTAACAGGTGATCGTTATGGCAGCGGCAGGGGTCGTCCTCACGTCACATATGACATATCCACGTATTGCAAGTCACAATACCTGGCTAGTGGATTTTACCGGTGGAAATGAGACAGACCGATCTGGAAAATTACGGGACAGGGAGTGGCTTCCTGGGCAGCCGCTGTTTCCTCCTCTGAGAAACAACGCCCCTCGGGTCAGAGCCTTCGAGCACGGCATCCAGCTCCGCTGGGTCGAGGGCCAGCCTCTTTTTGATGAAACCATCCAAATTGAAATCACTTGTTGGAGCCCCCGTTGCTTCGCTCCCGTTGTTACCAGCATCATTGCTCATAAGGCCAGAGGTATCTGAACCCACAGCCGCAGAAGTTTCTGAAGACTCCCTAGCTGCGGAACTCCTGGCAGTGCTTTTAACATCACCTTGCCTCGCCAGCCCAGAAGGCTGATCTAGGTTTAGCAGCTTCTTCACACTGTCTAGGGCAGGGTCGATGATGTCGAGGAAGCCCATGACCCAGGAGGCATCATCCACAACTTCAGTACGCTGCCGGCATAGAAAATAGTCAGTGGCATTGTCAAGGATATCACACAAAGATAAGCTGAACACTAACAATTATAGTTCATGCTCCGATCGACAGACAGACACATGGCAAGAATAGATAAAGATGTACTCCCTCCATCCCAAATTATAAGTCATTTCAATAATCTTGAAGAGTCAAATCATCTCAAGTTTGACCAAATTTATATGATAAGATAACATTTACGATGCCAACTAAGAATCATTAAATTCTTCATAATTCTCTCGACAATTTTGGTCAAACTTGAGATGCTTTGACTCTTCAAGATTCAATTATAATTTGGAATGGAGGGAGTAACTCTAAAGGCAAACTGAACTAAACCTGCTGAAAGTAAAGGTTCCGAATTTCTTCAGCTCGAACTGGATCCCCCTGTTCTTCCTCAAGTGCTGCCCATGTCATCCATGTCACCTCACTTTGAGAGTTTATATTCAGCGAAGACCTCAACAACCTTCTGGCTGCCGTGTAGTTACCAGCACGCTGTTCTAGGACCCCCCAAGCCTACAAAAGCAGGGCAGCCCAACAACTATTATGGAATAGAAAATGGAAAACTAGCCTCTACATTACTGAAATCAACACCGAAACTTCATTTTGGTAATTTTAGACCCATATAGATCACATATTAAAAAAAAATCCGCTTATGTGTATACAGTTCCGGCAAACTAGATTCTGCAGTAATGCAAGCATATTTGATAACAATGATACACTAGTTCATCAAGTGAAGTACTCAAATGACCTTTTGAGTATAGAATGACATTAAAGATAAGCCATTTCTGACAGTTTGACAACTACCAGGCTAACTGAATGATATGGTTTACCTGAAGGCAACGAGCAGCACATTCATTAGTTGAATTAACTGACATAGCTCTTTGATAGAGTGCCCTTGCTGTTCTTACATTTCCTTCTTTCCATTCCATCCATCCCAAGCCTACAGTATGATCTATGGGTCACTGTTGAGCTTCGGAGAGACTCACATAAAACAGCAGCAGTGCATATACAATTAAACCCAAATACGGCAATACATATGTACTTGAAACAATACAAAAACTGTTTCTTATCTTTTTAGGAAACTTAAATCTTTACTTGTGTATATCAGATGCAGTTAGCTAGAGATCTAAGGCTTTCTACTGAGAGAATTTTTTTCTCTCAGTTTATTGCTGGGGATCTTACGTGAATACAAATTTAAAGTGTCAACAAGAAAAAAAAACAAAAATATTGTCAATTCATCATTTCTAGACCTAACCGCTCCCCAAATCATTGGATTGTATGCAATCATTTACACTGGGAAGGTAAACAACCACAGCACTTGTAAGTTATGACTCATACTAAGAAGTTTCTCCCAAAAAGAAACCTTTGTCCCCTGTGGTAACGAGTGCAAGAAGCAACATCAGAAACTTAAATAATTATATATCCATGCAGAACATCATGTAGGGAATAAAGAAAAAAAATGTTCTCAAACAATTTTTTAAAGGAAACATGGAATTTACAGTCAGATAAGGGAGGCAAGTGCAGAAAGTTCTTACTATCCAAACTGGCTGATGCCTTGGATCAATCTGAGATGCTTTTCTGAATAACACACGAGCAACATTCGCAGATGAAAAGTTGTATTCCAGCAGTGCAAGTGACTGGAGAATTACAGGGTCCTTAGGATTGGCAGCATGTCCAATCTTAAGCAACTTCCTTGCCCTGTCAATATTACCTTCATTTGCCTCAAATAGTGCCCATACATGCCATGAAAAACGGTTTTTAGGACTAGCCTGGACAGCTTTCTGCACTAGAAAATTGAAGTTACACACCACACAGTAAAATATTTTAGAGGAATGTCATATATGTGACAGAGACAGACCATCACATTCACATGCTAATATATAATAACATCAAAACAACAGTTGAGAATAACTTGAACAAACGATTATCAAGCTTTATATTCATACAGGTAGAGACTAGACAGATCTTCTATGAAAAACTTAGACAAAGACAACTGAACCCACAGTAATGCCATTTCTATTTTGCACTTCAATTGACACATGAACATCAAATGAGGAGACACTCACATATATTTTGGAATTTACAACATCATTAATGACGGCAATAGTTATCCTAGAAAGGGAACACGATTTATTACCTCAAAGAGATTTCTGGCCATGGTATTGTTTCCTGCACGCATTTCTACCTGAGCCCAAGCCTACTAGAAAATTGACATACATAAATGCGCAGTTTAATAGAAATGGCAACTCTGCAGTTTCTTTTGTGCAGAGAAAATGAATAATTATGAAGCAAATACTTACTAGCCAGCTTGCACAACTTTTCGGATTGGATTGAGAGGCTTGCTCGAACAAAGTCCGTGCTTGTTCAAAGCGCTCTGCTTTAGCTTCAAGCAAAGCAAGAGTTTGGTAAATATACTCATTTCCTCCACAATATTTCAGGGCTTTCCCAAGTAGGTTCCGTGCCTTTTTTATATTTCCTTGCTTTATTTCTAAAATTGCCCACCCGTGCCAACCAGCAATGTGCTTTACATCAGCCACGGTAGCAGCATCAAATAGTTCGCGTGCCCTTCGAATATTTCCACTCTTGCTTTCTAGGACTGCCCAGCACTGCTTAGCAAAGAGAAAAACAAATTCATACACGGTCACATGATTTGTTGGATTTATCCTTAAATGACTGAATTATAGATGGATCATGCATATACCAGAAATAGTTATATGGTTGTAAAGGCACAAATTGCCCTGACCCTGTCAATCTGGATAATGATTTCAGCATGTTGTATACAATTCAGTCATAAGGATCAGATGATTTCTTTAGATGGTCCAAGTAATTATGTTTTCAGATGTGTCAGTAAAAGCTAACAAAACAATCCTGATATGAGGTTTTGGTCCCTTTTAATCTTGAAAACTATAAAGAAAAGCTATAAGGGAGATTCACCGTTGTCCCTACAAACAAAATAGTGTGTGATGTATCATGTAATAGGCTATGCTCTCCATCTATTTTGAAGAAAAGCAGACAAGCAGTTGACATGCAAGGAATGCAATTACTGAACCTGTTATGGTGGCTGCTGGGATCGAGAGGAGGGAGTTGCGAGAGCGGCAGAGATGGTCGCGCTACAGTGCCCACGGTGCTACAGTGCCCGCGGGTACTGTTCACAGCAAGACGACGACTAGGGTTTGGGGGTTGCTGGGGACGCCGGCCGCGGGGCTCCGCCCACGGCCGGCAAGAGGGAAGGGGTTTCCTTCTAATCTCTTGCTTGATTTAGATTGATACATCTCCTCTCATCATATAGAGAGGATTTACTTGGCCCCTAAGCAAGCGACTAATTAACCCTAATGGGCTAAGGCCCAATAGCCCCTTGACTCTCCTAACACTACACCCTCCCTGGACATGCAGCTCGTCCTCGAGCTGCGACCTAACAACGACTCGACGTAACACAAACCTAACACCTAAAAATAAGCCTTTTACATCTCGACTTATTTTATTATTCTCAACCTGAATTGAACTCTGACTCTTTATTTTGGACTTCTGAAGATAAAACGGACACTCTTCGCGTGCTGGAGCGACATGTGTGCAACCACCTGGATCCCAAGGACGCCATCTAGACGAAAGGCCACCAGGAATTGGTCGCAACAACGACCAGCGGAGGTGTCCTCGCGGTGGCCGGTGACGAAAAACAGCGGCGCTAGGCAAAGCGCTCCTGCCGATGTCGAGAAAGACGAGGGAAGTGCCTGGAAAACAGCCGTCGACGCAGAGGTCGAGTTCGCCGCCCGCGGACAAAACAGCATGCTCGCGCTTGAAGACGGCAGCGGATCAGCGTGGTTGCTGGCCGTTCGACCAAGCGAGGTCGTGCTCCCCTGTGCTGAGGTCGACCGATCTGGCGAGGTCGCGCTCCCCTATGCTGAGGTCAACCGTCCCGAAGGTTGCCTCGTGCATACGTGAGCGCATCTTCTGTAGCCGCAGGCGCGCTAGGAGGCCACGCGTCGCCGCCTGGAGCCGCACTGCTGCAGACAACTTGCAGGTAAACGACGGGATCGACGCCATTGGCGGTGGCGGTGGGGGCGCAGGCAGCGGCGGAAGGGCTGGATGGACAAGCCCCGCACAGGCAACCTGTATCGCGGCGACTTTGATTTGCATGGCGGCGACAATGTTTTGCATTGCTGCGAGATTGCTCAATAGCCCCGCCCGGGACTCCTCGGATAGCGGCGCCGTTGGGGGTGGCGGTGGTGGCGCAGGCTGGACAAACCCCGCCCAGGCAGCCTGCATCGCGGGCGCGGGCAGCGGCGAGAGGGGCGGCAGTACAAGCCCCGCCCAGGTCGCCGACATCGCGCCCGGCGTCGCAGCCAGCGGCGGAAGGGGCGGCAAGACAAGCCCCGCCCAGGTCGCCGGCGTCGCAGGCAGCGGCGCGAGGGACGGCTAGGCCAGACCCGCCTAGGCAGTCGGCATCGCGGGCGCAGGCAGCGGCGGGAGGGGCGGCGGGACAAACCCCGCCCTTGTCGCCGGCATCGCGTCCGGTGTCGCAGGCAGCGGAGGGAGGGGCGGCTGGACCAGCCCCGCCCAGGCAGCCTGCATCGTGGTCGGCGTGGAGATGACGGAGATCAGAGATTAGGCCGCCGGTGGCGGTATGGTCGACGGTGGCGGCGGCAACGTAGTGGAGGGCAGCGAAGAGATCGAACCTAAGATCTCTGATACCAAATGTTATGGTGGCTGCTGGGATCGAGAGGAGGGAGTTGCGAGAGCGGCAGAGATGGTCGCGCTACAGTACCCGCGGTGATACAGTGCCCGCGGGTATTGTTCACAGCAAGACGACGGCTAGGGTTTGGGGGTTGCTGGGGACGCCGGCCGCGGGGCTCCGCCCACGGCCGGCAAGAGGGAAGGAGTTTCCTTCTAATCTATTGCTTGATTTAGATTGATACATCTCCTCTCATTATATAGAGAGGATTTACTTGGCCCCTCAGCAAGCGACTAATTAACCCTAATGGGCTAAGGCCCAATAGCCCCTTGACTCTCCTAACAGAACCAAAGCCCAAATTTTCAAACTGTCAGTTGTTGAATTAAATGCAAAACAGCATAATCATGTAATTACGATAATGCTAACTTGCGTCCATTCAAATTTAATTTAACAAAATTTTAGTTACAGAGTTTCCCAAATTGGACATAAGGTGTTTAAGTGTTAACATATAAAGATTACTTCTTTGTAATGTCCTATCTGCCAAGGGTACGTTCTTTTAGATAAAGGAATAAATATCCGGCTTTGTGACCAAGACAATCAGACCAATTATTACAACAATATAGATTGAAACCAAATTTATCCAACTCAAAACATCTAGGACCCGCATGTCAGTGGCCGAGCGCTATATGGCTTTCTTGAAGACTAAAACTATGGGCACGGAAATTAACTAGACATTCAACAGATTGATATAGAATTTTTGAAGAAGTTGCGAGTTAAACTGGGTTGATATCCAGTCTGGGTTCTAGATCCGCTCCTGAAGACAATTGGCTCCGTTATTATTGTTGTGAGAGAAAAACATGGCTGAAATGTAGCATGACCAACGTCTGCTAGTCACCGGAGGCACTTTTTTTTTAGAGTACACAGTACGCACACTCGCCCCTACGAAGACACGCACGCAAACCCTCATTCGTGGACCAATTGGTGCTCGTTGTGCGGCGGTGGTCATGCACGGATGCAGTGGAACGGTTCGGCTCGGAGGCAGTGGGTGATGATGGCAGCGCATGGCACGAGCAGCCCTAAGCAACGGCGGTCACAGCGGTCAGGCACATAGCGGCGTTTGCCCCTCAGATGAGCTAATCGACTGAGGGCACATGGTGACACGGAGGCTGGTTGGGCAGAGGAGCATGCAGGGAATGTATTGTTGTCCTGTGACATCAAGGACCAATCGAAACCACCTAGGAGTTAAATTAAAACTGTTTTGGATAGATAGGGGTAGAAAACCTGGTTTTATAGTGTAGGGTAAACTAGCCTCCGCCTGCGTGTTGGAGAAAAACAAACAAAACATGCGTACTATATCAGTGCTCTATAAAATGGAGATATGAACCAATCATGTCCAAACCTGCCAAATGTATGGGTTTTCGCCTTGCGTTGCTTGGCATCCCCTTTCGTATACCGCTCTAGCTTTGTCATACCTTGACTGCTTGCTGTACAGCTTCCCCAGTGCCACATACGGACGTCCGTCTTCAGGCCAGAATGAGATACACTGTTCAGATTTCAGAAACAGAGCACCAAATCCATCAGCTCGTAACCCAACAACTTGCCTAAAAGTACACAGTTCGAGCAAGCACAGACACGCATATAATGGTATCTTCATGTCGCCTTGATGCGCTAGGTAGACAAACATGCTCGTGCGTGAACCGGTAATGCAAGCATGAACTCCCAGCGCGTCATGCTATAATTCTCTACGTGCTCACCTTGTCGAGAAGCTTCTCTGCTTCAGCGAACTCGAACTTCCTGGTGTGCACTTTGACGCGGTAGAGCCAGAGCTCGAGATTGATAGGCAACGGCCGCTCGCCGGCCGCGGCGGCGAGCTCCCCGTCCGCTGCGGGCTCGAAGAGCGGTACCTTCTTCGCGATCTCTGCGAGGCCCCTGTCGAATGCCCCGCTCATCGCCTCCCCCTCGAATCGCCCGCCGTCCCGGTCGGACCCGCCCGCCGCGGCCGCGCCAGCCGCTGCAGACGCCGTGCGCGCGCGGCGCAAGCGGACGGACAAGTACGAGGAAGACGATGCGGAGATGGAGGCGGGTGGCTTCGGGACGGGGCTCGGGAAGAGTGGGGGCGGCGTGGAGGGGTATAGGAGCCGCATCGCCATGGATGCGGGCCGAGCTCGAGTGGCGCGCTTGTAGCAAAATCGCCAGTGGGAGGGTGAGCGAGGCGCACGCCCTTGATGAGAGGGAAGGAGCCAAGGAGGGAGAAGGACGAGGGGCCTGAACTGGCGGGACTGCCCTCGCGGATGCGGTGCCGTTAATGCCGTACCTGGGGGTTGGAGGGGCAGAAGCGGGAGGCCAGGATGGGGGCGCGGTTGGAGGTCGTCAGCGCGCCACGTCGGTTCGGCGTTCGAATCACCCGCCGCGTCCCACTGTCAGTCGACGGTGTCGGAGTCGGGAGCGTGTACGTCGGTCGATATTTCTGTTTTTTCTTTAGGGACGGTCGATATTTCTGTTGTTCTGTACGAGTGGCGTATTCGGTTTCTGAAGGCGGGTTTCGAACATGCCACGAGTCCTCACTTCCAGATTTGACACGCGGCAACTCCTCTCGTGGTTGTAGGCAGTGGGCAGTGGGCAGTGGGCAGGATCGTGTCGTTTCAGCTTTCTTCAAGTTCTACTAGAACATCAGGCGTCTTCGGACGCCCTATAATTACATGAATAACAAAGGCTGTTGTCCACGCTTAATAGGCATGCCTTTATAATTACACAATAACATTAAGGACATTAAGGACAATTGCATCATAACAATCCATCATTAGTGAGAACAGACACATGGCTGACATCCAGGTTTGAAACTTAATACATCCATTATCTATCTCCACTTAATTTCACACATGAAGGTCACAAATAGGTCATGAGGGCCATACACAATCCATATAGCCCTTTCATCCTGATAGTTCATCAAATGATGCCTCTTGTTCCAGAAAAATCGGTAGGCGCGATCACTCTGCTCTACTGCCAACAGAATCAACATCAGTGAGACTCATATAGTGGTTATACATCTTGGACACATACTTATACACCATGGAAACTATCAGGATATGTAAAGTATGTGTCCAAGATCAAGATACTTAATCTAATTACTGAAGTATATACAATCATGTGATGCCTCATTGGTTCAATAGCATTGAATAATCCTAACCAAGACAACAGCCAACTATGGTTCAAACAGGTGGAAACATGTGCTTATAGATATTTGTCAAACTATCCTTAACCAAGATCACAACTAACTTTGGTTCAAATGGGTGGAAACATGTGCAGAAACTGATGATGTTTTACTGACAGATCCTTTTGGCAAAAAAAAATATAGTAAAAAATTTATATGGCACTAACCAAAAGTAGCAAGCCAAGCTGAACATTCTAAACTTCATGAGGAAAAAGTCTATACCTTCAGGTTAATCCTACTCCAAATAGACAACACTACAAAAACAAAAAAACCTCTATGAAAAAGTCTATACCTTCAGGTTAATCCTACTCCAAATAGACAACACTACAAGAACAAAAAAAAGCTCTATGAAGCAAAGAGACCAACCTCGTCTTTGGCTAGTAGCACAATGCATAAATATTTTTTTTCTGCAGCTAGGAGTGCCCTGTAAATTACCAAACACGCGTATTTAGAATACATATAACACATGACCATGATCAAGATATCTAATCAGATTAACCCATAGCAGAGAGCCAAGACGGTTACCAAATGCATGCAACTATGCTCAGCTTAAATTAGGAGGAAAACTATTACTTACAAAGCCTCATACTGGATATTTATTATTTAATAATAGTAAAGTTTGTGGCTTTGTTCCTGTTATTTGACTGACAACCTTAGTTTAGTTATTTAAATCATTTGTTGTGTTTATTAGTTAGTAGGAAAGCATGTCTATCTGGTACATGATTAATTAAAAATAATCATTATGCAACTATGCCGCCATTTGATGGAACTGTAATTTATGTACTGATTTGAGAAAGACTGATAATATCTTGCTAAATTAAAAAATACAACATAGTTTTAAATAGTGTTCCCAGCAATCAAAGGTTACATTCAGGGAAAGTGATACAATATTAAAACCTTGCTAATGTTAACCAAAGAATTCAACCACCGAAGAACTCATTTAATAGTAATTTAATAATATAAGTATCACAAGATGGTTGGAGTAACAACACGTCCAGCTTTCTAGGTAGAGAAGAGCACAATCTCTAGGAATGTGGTTACCTTCTCAATCTAACAAACACACTCTAGATGCCTTCTAGATTGCCCTGATAATTTTGCAAAGTAAACAGTGATCAACATCTAGTACAAAAACAGGATTTCAATCAACAGAGGTAATGTGTCACAACGAAATTGATGGCTAATCTACACTACAAATATCCAACTATCCCAGATACATTACCACCATATCTTGCTGTATGGAATTTTTAGTAAAAATTGGTTCTTTCCACCTGATCATCTTGTTGAGTCCATTATTCATATGAAATTATTTTTGACTTTCTAGTTTCTAACCAATAATATTAGAAAATAATAGAAAGTTCCAATTTCAGTACAACATGGTACATGGTCGAGATTGAATATTACCCGATATATGCATACCAAAAAATATTAGTAGAAGCAAGATAAAAACATGGCTGCCACAGATCCCAGTGTGCACATAAAATAGAAATCTAGAAGCAAAGCGAATCCAGGAACTCAAGCTCATGCCCCACTCGCTTGCTGGAGATTGTCGCCCCGCGCCACTGGCTTCTACAGGCCGACCGGATTGACGGTCGTCGATGCCGGATCTGTTCGATGTGCGCCAGATCCGGAGAGTTCGTGGGGATCTTCGGGAGTGGGAAAACCTTCTCCAGTCCTGTGCACGCGGTACCCAGCCGCTCTCCAGCTAGTCCCACGCCACCCCGCTCCGCCCCTGCCAACGGGCCGAACCATAGCGGGGGGCGGCTGTACGCGCACCTGCTGCGGCACCCATCGGCTCCCCGGAGCGAAGCGCCGGACGCGGGGCAAGGAGGGGCGTGAGACGAATCTGAATCTGGGGGGCAGAGATACAAGGGTGGCGGCATAGCGGCGCGAGTACGGGCGACCGAGCGAGGGAGGTCGACGACGCTGGTCCAACACCACCTTCCCCTGGGCGAATCGCAGCACGGGTCGACCATCATCGACGTCAAGCCGTGCGGCACGCCGGCACCCAGCCGCTCTCCGGCTTCCCACGCCACCCCGCTCCGCCCCCTGCCAACGGGCCGAACCACCCACCGGCTCCCCGGAGCGAAGCCGCCGGACGCGGGGCGGGGAGGGGCGAGACGAATCTGAATCTGGGGGGCGGCATTTTTTTTCTCCCGTGAAAGGTTCGTGGGGGTTCTGGAGCCAGTAGCGTGGGCTGGGTTCGAAACAATCGAGAGGGCCTTTCTGCAATATAGACTGAGACAGCTGTCGCGCTGTAAAAGAGCCACGAGGCCTGAAACGCTGTGGTGCCTTGAGAAGGGAGTGGGTTTTAATAACCCCGACTAGAACATCAGGCGCCCTTTGGGCGGGGCTACAATAATTTGAAGAAAAAATATCACAACACAAGAGCAAAGCAAAGATATCATATCACCTGATACATAGCACAAACCATGAAACATTTGCAAACAACACGGGTTGTATTGCCATTGCCAACCGTTACGGTTCTATTCACTGCCATAGCCATGATGGTTCTATCCAGCCATACAGTACATATCCATCAATTAAAGTTCCCAATAAGAATTCATGACTACTAAACACTATACAACCTGTACCTTAGAATGTCGATTCAAATAGATGGCTATCATTAGAGTAGTATATAATGCTATTGACAAACTAAAAAGAGCGGTGAACTTCAGTTGCAAATGAGCTTTCATATACATGTAAATCATTACTCCACTAAAGCCGGTAGAGACAAAAGCACCGTGAACTTCATTTTGTTGATTAGTTATCTTCGATTGCACTGTAAACAAGAGAGGTCAAGAGTTATTATGTTTAGGGGGGCCAAGAAAATCATGTACACATGTAAAGTCAACAACTTTCAACTTGTCTAGGCATGTGAGGTAGAGAGCAACCAAGGAAATTCAGGTACACATCTAAGGTCAACAACTTTGAACTTATCTAAGTGTGCGAGGCAGGGAGCAGTAGCAACCAAAAAGAAAAAATGTGGAGCAAGAAAGCATAAATATATAATCTACGAAATTAACGGTGCTCGGGAAAATGAGTGTATCAAGCTTAAAAGAACCTATTTTCATGCATGCAGTTTTAGTTTGGTTCAGTTTAGCTTGATTCATATCCTTGTGTGGAGATCTCTTCCCTCTGTTTATACAATTAAAAAAGGACTTATTTACTGAACCTGAACCATGTCACTGAAGTTTTTATGGCCCTCTTGTAATTTTGGCATGTCACATTTGTACTGTCAGTTATGGAATGAAAGTGGGTATGTAGGGTGTGGGCAACTAACTCTAAGCTTTATGTGTAGTTATTGCCAGTTTTGTTTGAATGAGATCTCTAAGGAAACATACTTCATATATGGTAGTTATTTGAAGATGGAAACAAACTCTACAGATAATCTAGAGTTAAAGATAGAACTCTAGATACAGAGCAATTTCATCTAGAATGTTACTGAAAATGAGTTTCAGCTTGCTCGCTTGGGTCTTAAATATGCTAAATCAGACACATGAGCTTGAATTGTTGTAGAAATATTCTTTCTACATCTATTAGTGTTGTTGGTTATCATTTAATTGGTGTATGCATGAACATAGAGCCATAAACCAGAGCAAGGAGGTACCTGGGCTTTGCAGTAGAAGCAACACTGTCCGCACACCCATTAGCATTATCATCCATGGTATCTTCATCAGAAAATGTTTTTTTACAATACACAAAAGATCGTCATATTTCTAGGTGCTAAAATTATATCCAGTGTCTTATTCAAACAGACACAACTATAGATTCTTATTAGCAACATTGTTTTCAAGCTGAATGCACTAAACAACTTTGCTAATGAGGTAAGAGTATGCACAGCAAAGCTCGCCACAAATGAATCACCAACAGCAATAGGGCAATATATGTTTCAAACTTATGTGGATCAGTTGCAAGGAATGGATATATAGCTTTTTTTCAGTCCATCATTTATATGTCAAGGAAAAAGGTAAAATTGTATCACGCCTCATCATACAAGCGTGTCAAATTCTTTTTGTGTAACTACAGCATTTTATTTTACAAGGAAACCACAGAAGACCCTCCATAGTTGGACCCAACAAACAAACTCTACAGTTAGTTTGTTCAGGCAGTCCACTCATTAAACTACCCAAACTACATGTGCTATTTCCCTCTTGCACTGATCAGAAGGGATGCCCAAAACAAGCATTTGCAGCTTGTAGAAAAAATAAAAACAGAGGTTTCATCACCTCTGATCAACCCAGCCATAAACTATAAAGGGCAACAGGAGAATCGCCAAATAAAAAAAAGTCTGATCAACATCACCTGGAGACAAATGTTGGTGCCTTTGGTCCTGTGATGTTCCTCCCGAAGAAAAGGAATCCTGCTATCAGTTTCTGCACAAGAAAGTTGACAAGCCAACAATGTCGTGAACAAACAAGACATGAACAATAAAAGTACACCGGAAAACACACAAATCCCATGGCAAGTAAATTAGCAGATCGACCAAGTAAACTCATGCAACCGAGAAAGCGACATCTTCCCACCAAAGATAAAATCCTAGATCACAGTTGCAGGCAAAGCAAGGCAACTCATTATTAAGAAGTATAAATCACAAAGCGTATCTTCATTTTTCATGACACCAAAGACGATCTTACAGGCACTCATTTCCCATTTAGACATGCTAAGCTTCATGAAAATTGTCAGGAAGTAACATCTCATCACTATTTCTAGTGAATAGGTCGTCATGGCCATTTTATATTACTGATAGTAATAGCAGAACAATGGGACTGAACAAAGTCCAAAGAGAATCAGTTATCCATAGATACTGTTGGTGCTCATCCAACCCAAATTCATATATTGTTGTGCAAATCCTGAGAAGTTAGATGGCATAAGGCACTACACTTAGTGAATCAAAGCAAAGAACTGCATCCGGTACTGAAAGCTAGGAACATAAATGAGTCAATACGAGAGGAGGTTCATAAAGTATCTCACATCTTCAAAAAAAGCATTGTCAAATTTGTCATCAACATCCTGCTCTTCCTCGTGTTGGCATCGTTTACCGTGAAGGAGGGGATGTAGCAACATGTCAACAACTGTGCCGCACAACAGTAAGTGCACGGTAGAAGTTAATTGCAAAACTGCAAAAGCTAGTAGCAACCTGAGAACGCCTAGGACGGTGGTTGTGTCGCTGTACCTCTAAGATCCGATGGAATCTTCTTGTACTGCAGAATAAGGAGATCCTCATCCATGGTCGCAGAAAAGAAGCCATATGATGGCGGGTATGCCGCTATCCTTCACGGATCAAGGGGGAACATCAGAGCTAGGGCTGCTATCCACAATGAGTTGTCGCCGGCAATTAGATCCTCAGCATCCACCGTCACTACCAGGGTCCTCTATGACTCTGACAAGGAATCCCGGAGCCACCGGCCATCAGATCCGCAGCCGCATCCACTGGATCCTCCATGACCACGACAAGGAAGCCCAAGCTGGGGTCGCCAACTTGACGAGACCTCGTAGCCACGGGCGGCCGGGACCCTCGTGAGCTCCTCGCCATGGATCCATCGAAGGCTAGCCGTCTCTGGGCTGCCATCGCGCTCGGGCTCGCCTGGCGGCGCCTGGCAGTCGGGAGAAGAGAGGAAGGAAAGAGACGGGAATGAGAAGGGGATAGGGTTCGGCCCATTGTGGGGATGTCCGCAAAATGTCCCTCATGGGTGTTTATGCAAAAAGAGGTGATTTTAGATTTTCCTCATCTTCGTGTTAGAATAAAATCTACAGTAAGGACTTATATAGAAAAAACATATAGATGTGTTTACTGTTTATGGACAACGAAAAGGACGATGGATTATTTTATTCGAAGATGTGGGTTTATTTGCAAAACAGACAGCAACATGTGCGCCACCGTGCGGAGTGGCCACCGATGCTCCGAATTCTCTCCAACGAGCAGAATGGAGTGGGTTTTAAGATCTGCGATTGGCAATGGAGCTGGTCGCGTGTTCGCCTTCTGACGAGGCCAAACTGCAGAGCGCAACTTGTACACGTGACTGACTATGACTTTAAAACCATGCTGCAAACCAACTACGAGCGGGATAACCACGAGTCTTTCCATTAAAAAGGCGCAGAGTGGACACGTTTAATGTTAAATCTAAATAATTCTTATTTAGTCTCAAATATTATCTACAGCTCTTTGTATAAATTTGGTCAAGGCTCTATTTAGAACGCATGATTCTAAAGACTGGAGGATAGAAAAAAACATAAGGTCCGTTGTAATCGAAATTTATTCTAATAATTATAATTTAAGCACAAATCAATTAAGCTAATATGGTTATACATAAAATATATTTGTATACTACTATTGGTCATATGAAAGAGATAGTTATGTGTTACATTTCTATGGTAGGGAGTGAGAAAAAAATATAGTCAATTCTCATCTCTATCCTATAAATTTGAAATAGGTTTACATTTAAACTTTGAAAAGTAATAAAATATTAAATTCCAAACCAAAATATGTTCCTCCTAACAGTCCATAAGATTAAAATGCCCTGCGATTAAAATCCCATAGGAAACAAGAATACGTGAAAGTTATGAATGAAGCGTTTGTACGCTACATAGGAAGACCACAAATCATCCAATTCGAGCCAACAGTCGTCATAAGTCGAGCTGAAGTCAACAGACGCGGAACCAGAACTACACGATCAGACAAGCAAAAATACAAAAGCATCCCCAGCAGCATACGATCTAGTTTTTTTTTTGGGGGGGGGGGGGGGCGGCGGAAAACAGCAGGGAAGCCCCACTGTTACGATCCACATTCTACAATGAACTCACCTTAATCGAGAAAAAAATACACAATTGCTGCAGAATAAAAGAAAAACTCTGGAGTTAGTGATGGCATTCAGAGTATGGAGAGATAAGTTCTTGAATCCATATACGCACAGAAACATTTGCCAGCCTGTAGAAAGGAAACCCTTTAAATCTTATCTCCCAGTAGTTTGAAGCCCCAGCACAAACGTTACATTTGAAGTTGAACCTTTTTTACTCTTAAACTATCAAAATATACTACTCCCTCCGTCCCATTGAAAGTGTCACTAGAAAACCATATTTTCCTCACAGACACGCTTTTCAAACGACACTTTCTCTGGGACAGAGGTAGTATACTATAAAAGTTACCTCAAGTGAATGTTTTCTATATTTTGTTTCCCTAACACAGGGATCAGAATAAATAAACATAACAGTATCAGATTTTGAGCACCATAAGTGGAACACCTTGTAGAAGAAACCATCATGGACATACTCTCAAAGCATTTCCAGCATCCAACTATTATCACCCCACCGCCGTTTCCTAGCAGGTCGCTGACTCTGGATATAATCTGTACTGCATGTTAAGGTCGATAGGTTTTTCTTGTCACCATCCTCTTTTTTTGGTGCAATTGCCTCTTTGAACCTTTCCCTCCTTTTTTGCATCTTTTCCATTACCTTAAGAATGTGTTTCTCATCACATTCTCTTGTAGCTCTGTTGTTGCAGGCAGCATCTTTCGTCGTTGTATTATTCATCTGTAACTGCTCTGATGAACTTGTTTCAATAACTGATTTCAGTACAACATTTCTTGGCTTAAGATTGCTTTTAGAAATGATATCATGATGGTCCTCTTCAATCAATTCTCCCTCCTCGATCTCCACATCTTCATGTAGCCACTTTGGTTCTGCTGATTTATCCGAATCCTGATTGCCCGAGTGACCCATATTCTGTTTCCACGGTTTCTGATGATTTTGCTTATGTCTGGAAGCGTGCAAATCCTTATCGACAGGATGAGGTCCCTTTTGTTTATTTTCAATTATTACGCGTCTTAACTCATTGCCTTGCCTCTCAAACTGCAAAAAAGATGACAATATAACATTGAGGAATTTAAATCGAGTTGATGATGAGAACATGTGCAAGGATATGGTACAAGTGCAAACTACCATTTTGCACCTAACAGAAAATACAAACAAAAACAATGCAACAAATACAGATATCGATGTTCCACCATAGAATAAGCAATTGTGTTATGAACTTTTAAAAACTATTTATCAACATAAAAAGACTGTAGCAGAAGAAAAGAACAGAAGCACAAGTACGATCTAAAAATCATTGCCTTGCTCCGTGTGGGAGTTTTCCAGTACTCAGATTTGGGTGACTATTTCGCCTTCTTAATAAACAACATAGTTCCTCATGGATCTTGATGTGAAGATATATTAAAGCAAGTATGCATAACAATTTGCTATATTTCCAGTTCTTAACCTGCCTAAAATTTGACAAGGTTGAAACAAGTAACTGAGCTACAGATAAGAATTTGGCACTCCTAAACGCACATTTAACAATGGTTAACCATATTGGTAACTGATTAACTGATTATGGTTAACCAATGCATAACAATTTGCTATATTTCCAGTTCTTAAGCTGCCTAAAATTTGACAAGGTTGAAACGAGTAACTGAGCTACAAATAAGAATTTGGCACTCCTAAACGCACATTTAACAATGGTTAACCATATTGGTAATTGATTAACTGATTATGGTTAACCAAGGATATTGGCAATTGATTAAGTTTCAGATATTAATAAATGTGCTTAGGTCCTAAGCCTAGCTTGATATGACATTTATAAAACAAATCCTTTTGTTTATTGGAGTGGAATATGTTGATTTGCGCTAATGCTAAAAACTATGAATAACTAGACTTGAAACTACTTTTGTGTAGGTGGGAGAAAGGGGAGTGTATGGCATCTCCCATTGCTTTTCCAAACCCAAGAAGTCGTAGTGTTCCTCACTATTGGGAATAAAAATCCGAGTTGCATACGATCATCTGGTATTGGAACTGGACACAGTAATAATTCTGCATTTGGAACTTGATACATCAAAAATGATATCTGCTTTTGAAACTTGGAGCGGCTTTTGAAATATGCACTCCATCAGAAGCAGAATACTTAATGGCATAAAAAAAAACATTCTAGAAAAAACATGATAATATAAAAGGGTGTTATAGAATAGCTTTAAAAATTTAAATGCAGCATGAATTGAACTTAATGTGGTATCCAGAATCTGAAATATGCAGAAAACAGAGAGCAGATAATACTTCGCAACACTTAGGGTGCTTTTGGTTGGGCTTTTGGCTTCGGCTTTTGGCCTCAAAAGCCAAAAACCCAACCAAACAGGGTGTTTTTGGAAGCAGCTTTTCCAAAAACAGCTGCTTTTCCCTACATAACTTTTATAGGAAACCACTAGGAACCTAAGTATTCAGTAAAAATACCTTTTTCCAATGAGTATTCAGTTGTTATCAGCTCAATCAGGCTACACATTCTAATGTTCATCAGAGATTTCAGCTGACACATTCTTAGAATAACATACATGATTAGTTTGCTGAAAGTCTTGATATGATTGAAGTTCCTAGGCTCGAATGAATTGCTGGTAAGTAAATAAAAGCTACAATTGAGAAATCAAAGAAATAAAAGCAGTATACACTGGTGTAATATCATCCATAATGGGTCACAACATATTATAGATGTTTTACAACGAAAGGTAAAGTTAAGTTAAGTAGTATAAAAACAACAAGAGATGATATCACATAGCATTGATCAAAGCTAGCTAATAGTTTAGGTGTCTAATAGTTAAGGGCCTGTTTGGATCCATTAGCACTAAAAAATAGCTGCTCAATTTTGGTAGGAGACCGTTTGGATCCACCTGCTTAGGTGGTTAGATATTGAGTTGAAGGTGCATATGAACTATTAACACCTATTAGCAATTCCAAACTAGCTATAGGAACTAATAGTTAGCAGCCCCCTAGCTAATAATTAGCAGGTCTGTTTGGATCCACTAGTACTGACTTTAGCTGCTAATTGTTAGTGCTAATGGATCCAAATAGGCCGTAAAATGGAATAGCAATCAATAAAACAGTATGGCAATAACACTAGCAAGTGTCAGGAGATGTTATTTATCAAATAAAATTGATGATTAACCAGATTACAAGGGGATATGCTGAATGTAGAAGAACAATCAAAACAAGAATAGGCCAAAGGAAAAGTGAAGTAAGCATGGGTTATAAAATTGTAGTCAACTTACTGAATGTTCAATAAACATAGGACATTATAGCCCCTTCAACTCTTCTGAAGTTCCAGAAACTACCACAGGAACAACCCACCCCCATGGCGCTCACATGACCAGAAATATGCCAAGCGAGGAGAAATAGGAGCTTCAGGATAATATTTTCTTTTTCTTAATACTCCCTACGTTCCAAATTATAAGAAATTCTGGCTTGTCTAGATACATAGTTGATACAGTGTACATAGAGAAAACTATGTAACTAGAAAATCTAGAATGCCTTATAATTTGGAACAGATGGATAATGAACTTATTTTTTCTTAAGCTTAGTATTACAGGTGTGTACGGCTGCCCAGAGGTGCTGCAGCACTGCAGGCTGCAGCTGCAGAGAGAACTAGTACCAACAAAAAGTAAAACAGCAGCAGTCAGGGCCCAGGGGAAGTAGCACTTCCACACACGCATGTACTTTAACCACCCCCACCCCCACCCCCACCCCCTTCAGTGTATTTTCTTAGGAAAGTTTGAAAGTGGGACACGAGTGGAGCCCATTGTGTTGCAAGATACTATTATAAAACATGAATATTAAAAAAATGTGTTGGATAGCATCAAAGCAATTCCTAATTAAACATTCACTGGTAAAAACTGTGGTACTGCAAGAGCTATCTATTTGTTTGCCAGGATTTCAAAAAGTGCACATGCAACTCAGATGATAGGAGGAAGAGCTCAACTTCAGACTTTTTTTTTAACGTAGCTCAACTTCAGACATTACTAACAAATTAACGAAGTAATTTGTGTCTTTAGGGCACACTGGACAATAAAACACTTGAAAAAAAATAACCATAATGCCATATTGCATCGCATGTTGATTCGGCGCAACATAGAAAGATAAACAAAAAAGCTTGCAAGCAAATCCACATTGGTGTACTCAAAATCAAAAGTAAATTTAACCTCTTAACACCATGACACCTTTTGTATAAACAGCGGCATCTAAATTCTAAACAGCTAATAAAATAAGAGAGGACTTGCACTGGCCTCTGAGCCTGGTTTAGGCACTGAAAAAAATGCAGTGTTCCTAGTGCAGAGTGCTTGCAAGCTGCAGGTTCCAATGTGGCACTTCAGTTTATATCCCTTTGTTTGCAATTGACAAAAAAGGTTAACACATACTCCCTCTGTCCCAAAATATATGTCGCTTTCGCTTCTCGAGAAACAACTTTGACAAAATGTATATTAAAAACTATTTATATTTATGGTACATAATTAGTATCATTAGAAAGATCTTTGAATCTAGTTTTTTAACAAATTTATTGGAGATACAAATATTGTAAATATTTTGTACAAATCGAGTCAAACTTGTGGCACGAACACCGAAAACGATAGTTATTATGGGACTGAGGGAGTATAACATCTGCCTAATGAGATAAGATTTTACTACAAAATAAATAAATGATTCTAAAAAGGGAAATCACAAATGGAGCCATGGATGGGTGCATTAGTTTGTATCTCGTGTGATAGACTTGTTTTAGCTTGAGAAAGGTCCAATTCCAGAAAGAATAAATATTTCATGGTCATTGCTGACCCCTCTAGGTATTTGCAGTATTTAAGTTTAGTAGTATCTGAATTACTCTTAATCTAAATGAGGAAGTCATCTATAAGGGCACTTAAGCACCAGCATACTGCTTAAGCACTAAGCAATGAGTTAGCAGACTGCTTACCATATTGTAGAAGATTGCTACTAACTAATTGGCAACCTAGCAATTACTCCTTCCATTCCAAATTATAAGATGTTTTGGCCTTTTCTAGATATGTAGCTTTTGGTATGAACCTAGATACACTGTCTACATACATATTAAAAAGCAATGTATCTCAAATTTTGGAATGGAGGGAGTAGTATGTAACTCATATAAGACAACCTACATAGTAAAGATAGACAAAAACATTGAACTTCATGTAAGTCAAAGAAGATTATTCACACCAACAGAGCCTTTAGTCCAAATTCCCAAGATCAGGGTAGACTAGCAACAAATTCCAACAAGAACCACACCATTGTTTTCAGGTCGTCCGATTAATCGCGATTAGTCATCCTGGTCGGTCCCAGGTGGTCGATTAGGATGTCCGACTCGACCAGCTCGACCAGAAACCTGGTCGTCCGACTAGTCGTCGACTAATCGCGATTAGTCGTCCGACCAGGCTGTGGACTCTGTTTTATAGCTTATCTGTACTTTTGAACTAGTTTGGACTTTGGTTATGTAATATGCTGGCTGTGTTAGTCAGTTTTTACTGCTGTGCAGCAGTGCTGCTGTTAAGATGTGTCAAGATCAAGGCTGCATTAGTGTTGCTACTTGCTAATTATGGTTCTATTTGATATTACAGACTTTTATAGTGTATAATATAGTATATATAGAGAGGTATATATATAGGTCGACCGGCTGATATACCTGGACGACCAGGAGACGACCAGGGTCGATTAATCGACCTGGTCGACGATTAATCACGATTAATCGCCTGGTCGGTCCCAGATCGACCAGGATTGACCAGTCGAGCAGAAAACACTGAACCACACAAACCAAGCAAGATAGATTTAACTGAAAAAATATATAGCAATATAATACAAGAAACATTTGGTGGAACTATATTCTTGGTGGAATCATAAAATCACCTTAAAAAGCAAACTTATAATACTTAGAAGTTAAAGAAAACAAAACTTGGCACATCCAAAGTGCATCATTTTCATATGGATTTTTTCAGAAATGATTTTGCATCTCAGCTTTTGAAACACATCCCATCCTTGGATGCACAATGGATGTACCAAGTTCCAATTAAAAAAACTTTTAAGTATGCTTTTTTATGCTTTTTCATGTCCACCAAATATTTTCCAATATAGTACTGGCAATAATGACAGCAGTAAAAGAACTTGGTTTGTAGGTTTGCAGCTCTGGTGCATAAACAATTTTTGATATGTTTCGTATCAGGAATCATGCAGCTCATATATGAAGGTTATTTCATATCTATAACGTCAGAAATATCACAAAACAGTTCGGGGTTTTTTTTTACAAAGTCAAACAATATAAGTCTAGATACCCGTGGAGGATTACTCAGGTCTTTGACAGAAAAGATTAACTACTACTCCATTTAAAGATTTGTCGTGGAGTATTTGCCAGCATTTGAAGATGGATGTGAAATGCAACTAAACCATGTTGCATCCCAACAAATTGAACAGTTTAAACTATAAGTGGCAAATGTTTTAGGAAGGAACGCTTTAGTGCTAAAATGTGTATATTTAAGAAAATCGGTGTCATGGAGTTAGTCACTACTCCACTAATGCCCACAAAGTTTTCTGATCTGTGCAGTTTAGTTGAATTTAGAATGCCTAAAAGAGTGGCTTGATATTTTTTTTTCATGTGCATGTGTGTGTGCCAGCAGAACACATCATTTTTTTTCTCTCGAAAACGCAGCAGAGCTGTGCTTCATTATATTAAGAAAAAAAATGGGCTAGAGCTCTACAACACACGCCACACACAACCCCACACAGCTCAGAAATTAGCAGAACACATCATGTCAGAAATAAGAATGCAAAAGATGTAAAACCACAGATTGATAAAAGGTCAGTATGTACAATTTTGTTGATTTTTTTCTCCTCAAAGTTTACCTTTATTTTTCTATCATTCAAGTGGATGTTATCAGCATTATCCAGCTCATGTCTTCTCCCAACACAAATGTCTGAAACAGTATTACTGTTTCTCATATCACTGGAACTACAAATGGCTTCTGTACTAATTTTCTCTGTCGACTTATGCAGCTTCAAAACATAAATCCTCCTATCACTGACAATGGATTGGCCATGCATCAATCTTCTTCCTTTCAGAAGTGGCAAATCAGCAAGAGTTTTTTGGTCCACCGAACCCAGATCAGAATGAAGCTTCCTCTTAATTGGCAGAACAAAACGGCCTGTCTCAGCAAAAGTATCAGTTTGCAAAGCAGGTTGAGGAATGTTGCCAATACAAAATGATGAATCATGCTGCTTGTTCTTTTGATGATACCCATGACAACTATTTTGTGTCATCTTAGCATTGCGGACTTTATTGTTATTGATGCATCTGTTTTTTGAGCTCATAGAAGGGAAGCCAGTAGCAGGCCTGTCCCTCTCAGAATTGTTGAGGCCAGGATACAACTCAAGATAATTAGCATGTCTGAAATGTCCATCATTGCTTTCGACAAATCTTCCATTGTCTCTGTATCTGCCTTTTAACTCAGGACTCTGCCATTCGCAAAATCTGTAGTCAGTGTAATGGGAAAATTCAACATCCACGCTACGGTCATGTATGGCTCTTCTCTTTTCCTGACTATACCTTTCTCTGTACATTCGTCCATCATCAGCATCAGGCATATCAGGTTTTACCATTGAATGGTATATATGATCACGATCTCTCTGCCACTCATTGGCTGAAGAGAAGCACTTATCAACATCTTCTCCTTCACTGATGTCACAAGACAAAGATTGCCTATGGTGGTAATTAGACTCGTTGCTAAAGTAATGCTCGTCGTTTTTCAGAGCTATTCTTTCAAGAGGCGAATAACGCTGCTCATAAGATTGATTGTAGACTGAATTGTGATAGTTGGTCCTCAGGGAAGATGAGCTATATCTTCTCTTCTCATACTTCCTATCATACCTACTAGGATAGTTATCTGTTGGTTTTTCTTTTTCAACAAATATAGCATTCCTTCCCTCATCTAGACTATGTCTCCTCTGTCCCTTTCTTGATCTATGATGAGATTTAAGGTCTTGATCACTGTTGCAACCAACAAAAAGATCACCGGACTTTCCTCGTTCAGCAAAAGGAGCTTCACCCCTCCACAAAAGTTTAGATGCCACCTTTCTATCATCGGCAGAAGGGGCATAACCACGACTGCAACTTTCACTATTTTCTCTGTCTGACTTACTTGAATAGCAATTAAAATCAGATTTGACATGTTCATCCTGAAGTTTGGTGTCTTTAAAGAAGTCCCTGAAATCTGAATGCCTACTAGATCTCTTAAAATAGTGATTTTCTTTTGATTCTCCAGAAAGCATATCTGAATAATCAGGACTATAAGATTGATCCCTTGCAAAATAAGAATCTCTTCTATCAAGTTTGCTCCCAACACCCTCTGAGGAACCTCCATCATGAACTTCCTTATCAACCACCCTGTCCACCAGAAAGCAAGAGCCCATCAAATGTCTAGACATCAGCATGCAGTGCAATTAACAAGGCAATCAGCTCAGGAATCAACTTGAGAAACACACAGGTAACCATCCTAAAAAGTGGCCCCAATATGTAGCTCAACTATGCATACCTTTCAGTAGCCACACCCTTGTGCTTCAACTTTGAGCTGTCATCCGAAGTGAACTCATTTGATGGCGAAAGTGTCATGTTTACCTGCTCAACCATATTAACTTGTTAGAATACAGCCAGAAGATATTGTTCAACCATACAAAAAAGACACTGATGAAACATACTTGAATCACAACATCTGAATCCCTTTGTATTGGACGCCACAAGTCTGCTGAAGGAACACGTTCGCACGCACTGCCTTCAACATGAATTGCTCTACCTTTTGGCTAGATTTACAAAACCAAGTTAGCTCTGATAGATTACACGTGAACATATGCTAATTCAAGACTTCATTATTACCTTGCCAAAGCCATTTCTTCCTTCAGATCCAGGATCATTTGCTACCTTGGACATTGCTTTGACAGATTTCAGTTTGTATGATTCCTGAACGCAGTGATCATAAGCTTTTGCTTTACAAAATATATGGAAAGCATCCAAGGTTTATGACTTACCTGCTCCAATCCTGATGTTCCATTTACACGTGATCTAGGCCCTAACCTTAATTGTTTCTGCACAAAAAAGAAGTGTTGTACTTAGCTCAATTATCATTTGACACCTTAGAAACTGCTACAATGCTGATATGAAATAGCATGTCCAAAGTACCATGGTACACCAATATTTTCTCCAGCCTTCTTCATCCAGACTAAAATTGAAGTAGTCAGTAAGATCCACCCCTTGCTGTCTCCAAGGCTTCTGTTGAAATGCTTCAATGTCTATGTCGAAAATTGTGCTAAAGTAATATAACACAGTGTTAGGGTCAGCACTAAAGGCTAAAGCTACTGCATCATACTTGTGAGTTATGAGACATTAAGGCATATATACAAGCGAGCCAATTTATGCAGCTAGTAGTCAAGGACAATACTTTTTTTCTCTTTTGACACCTATAATAACAGAGAAGACTATTATGAAAACTACATGAATTACATGTTTTTGCATTTATGCGAGAAGGAAGCTCACCCGTTTCTTGGCAAGGAAAAATTGTAATCACGCTGAAACACATGCTGGTGACCTCGATCGATTTGCCCCATGATTGGTAATTGTGTTTTCTCAATAAGTCCCTTGCACTGGAGCCCACCAACCTGGAACAGCACAGTCCAAACAAAAAAAATGTAGATATGAGTCGAACTGTCTAAACAAGAAATATATGTGAGCCAATAGTGCTCCGACTTGCATAGTTCATCGCAATACATTCATCCAAATTGTTTTCCTCAGGAATGCATACATCATTAAGTAAACAACTGCAACACAGCAGCTTCGGGCTACATGTATCAGCACAGAGGAAATTGGAATAGAGAGCCAATCGACTTGAAGCTCACAAGATGTTTGCATATGATTGGCACATAATCCATACAATGTGCCACAGCACCGGAGTATCTAGAGCCTCCACTGAATTAACTGCACCTATAATACTCCAATTTCGCACTAAAGCACCGATAAGAATCTTTAAAAAAACAACTATTCAGCCAATTCAAGAATCATACCATTGCCCAGCCGCCATCGTTAACAGATGAACCCTTCATACGGTTGCTCTTATCATCTCCCTCCTCATCCTCAGCCAAGCATCCCTCGCCGCGCCCCATAGGGGGCGGAGGCAGTGGCGCGCTGGTGTCCTCGTTCAGCACGATGCGGAGGCCATCATCGCTCTCCTCGTCGCTGCTGCTGTAGCCCTCGGTCCCGTCGCCCAAATCCACCGCCTCGTTCGCGTCGGGCTCTGAGAGCTCCCCCTCGCCGTCGGTGACCGGGTCGGAATCCCTAGCGTCTGAGCCGCCACTCTCCCCTGCGGCGGCGAGCGCGGCAGCGACCTGCTCATCGAGGTCCGCATAAAGGTCCTCGACGTCGTCGACATTGTTGTCGTTGGTGGATACCGCGACGGCGGCCGCCGCGTCCAATGAGTCAGCCATGGAGCGGCGCAGAAGCAGAGGGAGCACGGGTGAGGTACTAGCTGCTAAGCCATTGGCGCGCCGACGAAGGTCGCGCAAAAACCTTGGACCGCCGCTGCTTAAAGCCTAGTAAAACCCTAGAACTTGCGGAGGGAGGCATTCAGGGCCTTCAGGCAAGTGGGTGCACAGACTGGCGATGGGACCTGAAGCAGTGCGGCGTTCTCTCAAACTTCTCACGGGTGACGGGCCGCATTCGTTCGGATATTTTGGGCTCGGGAGCAGAATTTTCGTGAAATTGAATGATAAAAAGCGTACCCGCGTTCAAAATTTTAGACCTGGTTTGAACTCAAAACAGTTGCTTGTTTGTTAAATTAAATTACTAAAAGTATGCTCGAATTAACTGCTTTGTTCTACGCTCCTTGAGTGACTCGAGAGCACGGGGAAGATCTTTCAACAAATCAGTGTTATTCTAGGGAAAAGTTTACTTCAATATTTGAACCAAATTTAGATATATTCAATCAAATATTATACAACCATTGAAACAACCATCGCAATCATGTGCACAGGTAGAATCTAGAGTGATATAAATTGGCGCAGTAATCCTAATAACCCAGAGTTGATGTACAGCATTTACAAAAATTGTTTCCTACAATGAAAATCGGCAGTCTGTAATTCTGCATTGTGTATGCTTTCAGTATGTCCTATACTAGATCACAACAACCCGGTTCAAAACTGCAATGCAGCAATCTGTCAACTTTGGAGGTACAATGGTGAAACAGCTGAAACAGTGCTCCTGCTTCGCCTAATTTCAATTCCAATCAATGGCGTTCTTCAGCAAACTGGATCTGTTCAAGTGGTGTAAACTGGGCAGTGCTCCTGTTCCTAGAAAATCGGTAGCCCACAAAGATGGACAGGCAAATGGCTACCACTGAAAGAAGTAAAGCAAAGGCAGTTGCAGCATCCCAAGAGCGATTAGGAGCTGGACGGTAATATGCAGCTTCGGATGAAGGTTGTATATCCAAAACCAACCAGTTACAGCTGGCTGAGTAATGATCGGAGTTGCTCCATGCTTTGCCATCAGTTGGGTACCAAAAGGCTACAGACATATTGCTAGGATGTCCTATTGTGAACTGTGCATCCTGCATCGCCAAAGGAGCATTTGATTACTGTATTTGGTTAGGGTATATAAATATAGTAAAACATAAAAATTCAAGCAGGTTAAATTGATATAGAAGGTGTCATGTCAGTCAGTTTACATTTCTGAAATAGGCACACATACACATCGGCCCATCATAAGTACAGATGAGGTGGATTTGTCAAAGCACCCTGGGACAAGATGCCTGTTTTTGTTTCGGGTTGTGTACCTTAACAGTTCCACAAACAACTGATAATGCATTGGTTGCACTGCAGTAGAGACCAGATAACTAGGAATTCATCTACAATATGTTGTCTACTAACAAAAATGTGTTAATGTTGCTTAACGCAGTTTATATACAGATTAATGATTTAAATTGACATTAACTAACAAAACATGATAGTGCAGGCACTCATACTGCAAGTATCTTGAATGTAACATGTTAGTGGATAAGTACCTGCTGAAATTGATCCATTGTTCTCAAGGGTCTTGAAAACTCAAAATAAAATGTGCCCTTCTCATCTTGTTTTCCATAAGGATTATCATCATCAACAAAGCCTGGAAGAAGATTTCAAATAACCATTAGATAATAAATTTTAACTTGCATGAATTTGTCATTTGGTTAACATTCAATTAAGGTATATTGATGACTAGCCAAGTTACATTGTTGATAGCTTATGTTTCCATATTGTTGCAGTGGAAGTCCATTGCTTGTTTTAAAAATATATATACAGTTACAGAAAAGGGGCATTAAGAAGATTAAAGCATGCAAACTCAAGTTGTCAATTCCCAGAAGATGATCTCCAATGTTATGTTCTTTAGAATTCATAACCAAACCAAGTATGAAGTAAAGATAAAAGAGAAGAGTCTGATGGTATGCCTGAATGGACGGTCAGTGAACTGTGCCACCAAGCCCCATGCCAATCATTTTGAGCATTTGAATTGTTCTCTGAAACAAGTTTTGTCCCAAACAAAGTTCAATAAAAAAAGGTTAGTAGGAAAATAACCAAACATATAACACATACATGATGATTTCTGAATTTTATAAGCATGTTGACCTTTAGGGCCCACTCCATCAAGGTATCGGCAATGTGGATTCCATGCATAGACATCAACAAGGTGACCAAATCTGAATAAAGAAATACTCTAATCATAAGTTTCTACCCATACAATACATAAGTACACGACCATCATGCAACAAAGTACAACATATTTACCTGTCGTTTCCATTCCCAGCTGCATTGTCTATGTGATTGCCACCGTAAAGTCGTCCAGGAATAGCATTTCCAATTGAGAAGTGCATAATGTCAACCTCATGACCTCTACAACTTTTACTTGTGCATGAACCTGGCATATCTTTGCATCCTCCCATCTAAAAAGGCCAAGCAGTATAATGTTTGGCATACATTAACATTATACAATAACCAATAAGAAAGAGTACAAAAGGCATTATTCAGAAATACAAAAAGGAGCCACTATATGTATAACAATAAAAAAAACTCAATGCATGCATGAAATTACACTTGTGATGGTTCATAGCTGGAAGCAACCCAAACTTACATTGGAAAATGTGGCTTTCTCTCCAACTTGGAACATCAGAGCAACAGAAGGGCATTTGTTACTTTCCCTGTGTTGATGAACAGGTGAACCAAAAGCACAGGTTACTAGATACAGAGCTATATGTTTAAATTAATCCCAATTAATAAATTAATGGTGGAAGGCTAAAATCCATTTTGAGAATGAAATCATTCTCATAAAGCACAATCAATCAAATCAAACCAGCAACATAAAGAAGACCAAGGCAATGGGTGGGGGTGGGGGATTGTCATGCGAAGGTATACTCAATCCAGTTAAAACACCATCACGCCTTAAAGAAGGCCAACACAATAATAAAAGCTTTTTATGATACTAGTATCATTTAACAGAACAATCGAGAACCATGTATAATCTATAGGCCTCCCATCAACTGGCAATGTCAAAGTTAAAGGACAAACAGATCGTGATGGATTTGTGCATCAAAACAATATAGGAGAGCTGATTGGTCGTCCAACGTCTCTGAACTAAAAGAGTTGCCATAAAGAGCACTACAACCTCCACTATCGTTCTATTCGCACCAGTACAGATGCAGTAACACAGAAAGAAGACGAAAGTACCCTTTTGTGTAAGCGTAAGCCCCATCAACCTGAAGCAAGAAGAAGACGTTGACGCCATCATGCACAGCCTGCACAGCCAACTTCCGAAGTCAATAAAGCACCACTTCGAGATCTCAAGGTTTCAGAGTATTCGTAGAAAACTGAACTCGGTCATCTAGCTAGCTATTCCAGACAAATCGAATATTTTGCTTCTCCAAACAGCAAAATGCTAAAAGTTCATGATTCGGCTTATCGAGCCCCATCTGGACAAGTTCTAACTTCTCGTGATCCACATGTTTCGCTATTGCGGAGAGGAAGAGAAAGAGAAGACGAAAAAGAGAGCCTGCAAGAGACGAACCTTTACGGCGATCTTGCCGCCAGAGTAGGCCTTATCTTCGTCTGGATCGAGCGCCGGCAGCAGCGCGAACTCCGAGGCTTCCACGCTGTCCCAGTCGTCGCTGTGCCCGTCCACGGTCACCTCCCCGGGGAGGAATTCTGCGAGCACGTGCCCGCTGCCTCCGGCGCAGGTGGGCGCCTCGCCATGGTGCTCGTGCGCGGTGGTGGCGACAGCGAGGGCCGCCGCGGCGAACAGGATGACGAGTAGCCTCATCATGCAGGGACGCGCAGATCGAAGCTTCGTGGTCGACCGGAGCCACACCGCCGGAGGCTCCTTCCGTGGTCCCGCTCGGGGCGGCAAGAGACTCGAGAAGTCGAGATTGGTCAAGTCAGCCTAGCCCACGCAGCGGCGGCGGCGTGGAGAACGAGGAAGCGTCCGTCGCCGGCCTGGTTGGGGCTGAATTTTCGCTTCAGTCTGTGAACAGCAGGAGTTGACGGAAGTACCCTTGTGGCCCCACCTAGCATTCAGCTTTTGACAGCCACGTGGAAACTCAGGCCCTCTTTGGTTCCACTTACCTGGATCTCGCTTAGAAGCTGAGCGCGATTACAAGATAAGCGACGGTACACAAAAGCTGAGCTGAGCGTTTGGCAGGGCCGGAGGTGGAGGGAGCCAGCGGGGGGAAGGGAAGCAGCAATGGGGAGGGCATCTGTCGGGTAGAAAGGTAAGGGGTACCCTAATCTCTGATAATCTAATGGCTAAACATCCAGGCGAAATCCGACAGTCGACCAAGCAAGAGAGGAAGGTCCGTCAGACGAAGGCCTACCCCACCGACAGAAAGGATGGTAGGTGGAGTAACCTTCGACCTCGATCCCCTGAATGACGAAGAAGGGGTCGAACGAACGACCCTCTGCCGCGACTCCTCGACCGACTGAAAGTGGGATCGAACGAGCGCCCCCCAACCTCGACCCCTCGGATGACGGAGAGAGGTCGATCGAATCCCCCTCGACTCCAACCCCCCGAAGTGACGGACAGGGGGTCGAACGAACGACCCCCGAACAGGAGGCTCGATCAGCTCACCTGCTCACGGTATGGGATAAAGGGAATCCTATGCTGGGGTCAGTCCCCACCTAACGCCATGGGCGCTCACTACCTCGGTCAAATCCATCAAGTCATCACCCATAACCGGATAACCTGTCGACCGTACAACTACTGCAGCCACGCCTCGAGTACGGAACACCCCCTCGAATTTTGGGCGAGGCAGCCCTCGACCGCGTTCTCAGGAATGTGTCAGGGTCACGCAGGCCTTGATACCCCTCGACCCGGGGGCTCGACCCTCATCCCCAACTGTTACGGCATGGGCCCATCTGACCCGTCCCGCTTCAACTGTGGAGTTCGCAGGTTCCACGCCATGCTGTCCGGCGACGACCAGTCCGCCATCACCATGCCTCGGAACACCAGAAGTACAAGAGGAGCATGTCGCTATAGCGATCGACGTCTCGTCACAGACATGGCGCACGGACACGCCTCTCATACCGATACGTACTAGGCCCCTTACTCCTAAGCCTCCCCTTGGCCTATAAAAGGGGATGCTGGGATAGTAGAAAAAGGGGGCTGGAGGGACGAAGCGGAGAGAGAGGACAAGAACACGAGGACGAAGAGGTCAATCATCAACCCCACTCACATTCCTATACGAACTCTCACCAGAACCAAACACAACACCAACCACTCACTTGCTTGATCAACATCTCAAGCAATCAACCAATTCACCTAGAGTAGCCCTGCTAGTTCTAGGCCTTGGCTCGCTCTGAGCACCCCCGTGTAAACTAGCTTGTACTGCCCCCCTGTACGAACACTTCGGTGCAAGATAATACAGTACCCCCTCCTCTTGCTGGACGTAGGGTCTTCTTTACCCGAACCAGGATAAAACTCTGTGTTCTTCTTGCATCACATCTGGGAGAGGGAGCACGCAATATACAAATTTACTAGTTGGTGATCGACCCCCTGGGTCGAAACACCGACAGGATCCGACATCGGCAACTTGGTGGAGCTGGAGATTCGGCGAAAGAGGGGATCCGGGCAGCCGGCAGTGGGGAGGAGGGGAGCGACGTCGACACCAAGGCCTCGAGGGAGCCGACGGTGGGGAGGGAGCGCACGGGAGGGATGAAGTTGCTGAGTATACGGGAGAGAGGCGGTGATGAAGCGTATGACAAGGAAGCGGATGCGTGATTTCCAAATCGCGGGCCAGAGCTCGCGTTTCCAATCGCCGTTGCGGGGTGGGAATCGAACGCAGACGCCGCTTCTGCGATGTGGCCGTCGCGGGCCGTTTGGTGGGCCTTTTGCGCTTATGTCGCTTTGAATCGAAGCAAACGTGGAACCAAACAAGGCCTTAGGAGAGAACCGTTCTTGAATCATTTTAAAAAAAAACTCATGTTCCAAGATTGGCCACAACATTAGTGGTGCTAAAAAAATCTAAGTGTCATTCAGCACCTATGCTTGAACTCCTATATACTTAATATCGACACCAATGCTTTCTTATGTGTAGACTCCAACTAACAGATCTTGTACTTGTCTCCTTCAAGCGTCCAAGAATGAATAGCTCACTAAAATGCAATATTTTATTGTTCCCACCAAGGAACAAACATGCATTGGGTCATATGAGTTTGAAGTCACAATTGGTAACCACAATGTTACTACATGATGATCCATTTATTTCAACATCGAAGAAAACTCACAATGTAGCTAGCGATCGTGAATTGGCTTGACTATATTGATGTTGATCAAGATATGTGATCAAAAGAGATACATTTTCAATTAATGCATAATGTTAATTCAAGATATGATGTGACTTGAAGATACCTAATGGTGAAGATGACAAGGATATGGTTTTAAGATGCTAAGAGAAGGTGAAGGGTAAGCAACAACTTGACAAATGAGGTACCATGGTTAGGGTGAAGAAGAAAGTATTTCCATTGAGTCAAGGTACTACTCGAGCTATGAGTCATATTATGTGGAGAATCAAGTGGAAGTGACATGAAGTCATGCATGGAGATCCCATGTGTTGAGATGGTTCAAGTCACAATATCAAGGTTGATTTGCTCAAAGGATTAAGACAAAGATAGTTGCAGCCCTTATGAAGAAATATTGAGAAGATATGTCATATGAGGATATTATAAACTCAAGTGGTTAAAATAGAAATATTTTTATTTTGAGTATAGATATGTCATACTATCAAGTGGGATGCAACACAGATAGTTAGACAAGTCTCAAGTACTCATACTAACCAAACCATGAGTGCTAAAAAGGAGGAAAAAAAATACACACCACTTGCATCTATTGATCTTGGGGCTTTGTTCTTGCTTTCTTGGATGGGTTGGATAGCCCATGGAATAAGCTTTCTAAAAAGCCCAAGGTCATTGAAATGAAGTTCTGAGTAAAAACTTATGGCGTTTTTTGTGAGGTCTGCTATGATCAAGCTGCAAAAGTTCTACATTGAGACACAAAAGTCCTACATTCTAGACGACCATAGCGACTAGTTCTTATGGGTTTACTGGTGCTCTGGTTATTATAAACACATTCCAAAGCCTTATGAAGCTCTCCCTAACCCATATCTCTATGAGAGTGAGTGATTAGTGCGTGAAACTTTGTTTGTTGTTAATTTTTATAAAAGGCTATTCACCCCCTTTAAGGCGACATCAAGGTCTTTTGAGGAGTGGTGATCATTAGGCTTGCCTCAACATGGACGTAGATGATCGACAAGTCCTCATACCATAGGGATATATCTTTGTGTCATCCTCTTGTGTGGTTTGCTCACTATACACTTGTGTTTTGCTTTGATCTCTTCAATTCATGGTGTAGGTATATTAGTTTTTGTCATCCTAGAGTGTTTACCCAGATAGTATACCTTTTTAGTGACTTAGCTAATTAAGTTGCTTTTTCCATACTAAAATTCCGTAGGCTTTGTCACCCTAGACGTGCAAGATCAAAGCTAGTGTAGTACTTATTAGGACCATCTTGTTGTCTAACTTTATCTGACTAGCGTTGTGCCTTGAATAAATTAATAGACTATTCACCCATATAGATATCCATAGATCCCTTTCAACACCTTAGTTGACAAGTGGAACCACAAACAATGTGTAGTTGTTAGCTCAAGAATCATTCATGTTCATGTTCGGATGGTTGGCGTGTCGGATGGATTCTTTTGAACGGTCCTTGATAGACTAGGCTATGTATGGACGTTGTCCGGTGAAACATATGGATTGTCTGCCTAAAGTCAGTGCCAAAACTTTTCAAGATTCTAACTTATACTAGTTTAGAATTTAATCTTTATATGATGTTTTTCACACACGATGCTCATGAACCTCCTCACAAGTGCCCTCTATTTTTAACCCTTAAGACTAGACTTGCAAATAATGGACCTTAACACTATCTTTATAGCGACGACGAATGAAATAGAAATAGATGGACCTTAACACTATGTTTTTCGGAACTACTTCAGCAAATGGATGTGAATGCTCCAGAGCAACTGAGCCTAAAGTCTACATTTGGCTGAGAGTAGTATGCTTTGGCCCTATTTGGCAGTGGCGAAGCCAGTCCAGAAGACCACCGGGGTCTTGGCTCAAGCTAGCCGGGGTCATTAGTAACAAATGATAGTTATGTACACTAATTCTCCTTTTGATTTTCAAAATTTACCGGGGTCAGCTGACCCCAATGGTAAGCTGTAGCTTCGCCCCTGCTATTTGGTAGTGTTAGATAAAGCATTTTCCAAGAAGTTATACAAATGAAGATAAAGTAAGGTAAAAATAAGTTGTTTTGATCCAACTTCCGTATTTTAGTATAAATGAGAGTTGTTCAGAGGAGTATTGCTAGAAATACTATAAAATAAAAAAACATATAGTTTGGTTTATAATTTCATTTTTTTTGCGAGTAGCTTACAAATTATACCAAAGATACTATTCTCCCTAGAAATGGTAACTCATCATTTTATTTTTTGAGTTATGTGTCATGTCCTACCTTTCATATGGATCGTGCTTCGATGGACTGCAGGCGGCGTCATTATATTGTAGAGGTATATAACTCAACTAGCTAGTAACTTGTTTGTCATTTCTTGTTGATAGTCGAACATATGAAAGTTAATCTCTCAAGATGAATGATGTGCATCATTGAGTCCTGACTACAACTAGCCGTGCTTGAAATTTCGATTGTAAATGTCTCGGCCACAACCCGAATAGCAACAGGTGATAAGGAAATGTAGTGGCCCCGACCACACTCATATCTAATCCACTGAGCATCCAATGCAAACGGATCAACTGCCGACCTCACCTTTGTGAGCCCCATAGGTCCGTAACTTCATAAGGGCACTTCCAATGCAAGACTCTATCATAGAATACAAGACTATTTATTATCATTTATTTGTGACATTTTACTGATGTGACAGTGTATTTATTGAAGAGAGATGATAAAAAACAAGATTTCAAGTCCACAATATTCAAGATAATAAATAGGTGTAGACTCTATGATAAAGTTGAGAGTGCCCTATAACAACTATCATACTGTAATTAGTGACAAAGCTTGGTGAAACGTGTCCAAGTCATGCAGAAGCTAGCGGGCTCAGCTAAGAAATACTAGAAAGATGGAATTACAATGGAGGGTGTGCGAAGTGATGGAGAAACCTGCGTGCTTCTTCTACACGATAACCGAAAGTGCTTTCGTCGTGCTTGTGCACGCACCGTACACGGCACGCCGCCGCGCAGCCCAGCACTCCATTTTGCACGCATCCGAATCGTCTCCTAGTACTGCAGTACGTACGTACAAGGTGTAGGCAGTGCCGGCTCAACCGCCGTATATTCTCGTCGGAAAGGGCAGCCGGCAGCGCCACGCCCGCCACGTACGGCCCGGGGGCAGACAGCGAAGGGCGCCACATGGGCCGCGGCGCGGCGATTGGCCCGGCCGCGCGGGCGCACGTGGGCGTGCGAACGCCGGGCCCCGCGGTGGGGGGAGGCGTCGCGTAAGGACGGTGGTTGGCTGGTTGCCGCCTCGCGGCCTCGGCGCGTCGTCGTCGCCGATGCGGCCGCTTTCGTCCGTCCTGCCCCTGCGGCCCTGCCCCGCCCCGCCCCGCACGCTCTCCACTCCCTTTCCCCAAAGCAAAACAATCCGGTGCGGCTGCGGCGTGTGGGTACTTGGCCAATGAATGCGCAATTGTTATCCAGTTTGCGAAACCGACTAGCTCTCGGATGGGTAGGGTCGTTCTGGTTTGGAATTTAACGAGGACGGGAGCGGTGCTGGTTACATCGACCGGCTGGCGACCGGCAAATGCAGATTCCAGGAGGGCAGCGTGGCAGTGCGGTATTCTTCAGCGATCTTACTGAGACAAAAAAAAAGATGGGTGTTTTTCAGCAATCTCGCTGATAAAGAGAGAGAGAGAGAGAGAGCTCAGACTTTCCATTTGATTAGTTGCTGACTTGCTGGCAACGCAACGAGTGCGGCAGCGCTCTGTCTGCTGCAGTGACGGGCAGTTTGTTTGATCCTTGTGTTTGTCTTTCTGATCCTGTGGATGAGACACGGACAATGGCATATTGACATGGTGCCTGACATGAGCCCATGACAATTGGATAGAGCAAAGGATAAGAATCCAAATGTCACGTGGTTTCTAAAAATGGTCCAAAGGGTCAAGGGTGCATGCAGTGTGGCCATGATGTAGGTTTTTTTTGTTTGACTAGTGAGTGAAAACTCCGGGCTACTACTTCGTAAGCCTAATAATACGGAGATGAAATTTCTTTATTTTGTCTTTATCCATTGTTTGTATAACCATTGAACGATCGTATACCACCTTAAAATGTCTTTAAATACTCCGTGATTTATACCAGCTATGGTGCCACTTGTTAAACATTTTTTTTGTTACATGAATGAAGGAGATAATCAGTGAGATAGAGAGAAACTAGCTATCGAGTAGTGTGTTCTTTGTCTTTTTCTTCATTTTATGTCAGTTCCATAGGACCATAGCTAATGGACTCAAATTCTAAACTTTTTTTTTCTTTTTTTTTGAAAGAACAAGGACGAGATTGTGTCTATTTTATTGGTACAGAAGAGAGTTCTACAACCCCTTAAAAAAGACAAGAAAAGCTATACTCTCGCGCCCTTGTTCATCACATCATTATCGCCTCATTTACATGTATGAATCCTAAGAGTTTCCATGATTTCTAGTTAGAGAGTAGAGACGGGCTTGAATGTAATATTATTCTCTTTCTTTCCATGCTAACCATAAAATTAGTTTATGTTCTGATGTGTTTTATCTTCTGTAAATTTAACCATCGTAGAATATAATAATGCACACACCTGAATAGTTAACCATCAATCTATCAATCTAGTGATAGACTATCTATGTTCTAAATTATAGTTCGTTTGACTTTTTTACTTTAAATCTGACCACTCGTCTTATTCAAAAAATTATGTGAAACATCACTTTTTTATGACTTGTTTTAGCAATAAAAGTTTATTCAAGAATGATTTATATTTGACTATATTATTCACACAAGTTTTTTTAATTAGATAAGTAGTCAAACTTAGGGTTAAAAAATAATAATTTGAAACATCTTTTGAGAGTCAAAACATTATAGATTAAAATTATAGAGAGAATTATAAAGATTTATGACATCAAATAGGTACACAATGAAAAAAAATTAATAAAAAATTTAATGATACTTATTTTATATCATAACGTTATTATTTTATTATATAAATTTAGTTAATATTGTGATGCTTGGATTTTCTAAAAATTAGAATGACATAATCTATTTCGGTGGGAGTGAAGAATGAAGAAGAAAAAAAGATGGTTTTCAGCGCATAACTAAAAGCTGCAAAGGTGAAAGTATCCGCATCACATCAGCTTTCGGCTGGGAGTTCGTCGTCGTCCCCAGCGCGAGCGCGAGCGCGAGCGCAATCCATTCCAAACCAAACCTCAACCCCTGCGGCCCAGCCTCGATACCCCAGTACCAATCCCTATCCCAGCCATGCCATCATCATCGGCGCATCGCCTAGCGCGCAATATCCTTAGCTCCACGCCTCCACTGAACTTGCCCCACTTCTTCTTATTTTATCCTCATGATGAGTCAATAAGCGCAGTGAGGTCTGAGGAGCGTGAAGCAAAGCGAAGCTATCGGACGACCCCCCCAGTCGAGGGGGGCGGGGCGAGCGAGCCGACGAGACGACTGACGAGCGCAAGCCCCGACGGGGCCGCCTAATCCAGGGAGAGCCCCAGGCCTTTTTTTCCGCCGCCATGGCGTCGGGCAGCCGCGCCACGCCCACGCGCTCCCCCTCCTCCGCGCGACCCGAGGCGCCGCGTCACGCGCACCACCACCTCCACCACTCGCAGTCGTCGGGTGGGAGCACGTCCCGCGCGGGCGGGGGAGGGGGAGGAGGAGGTGGCGGGGGCGCCGCGGCCACGGAGTCGGTCTCCAAGGCCGTGGCGCAGTACACCCTAGACGCGCGGCTCCACGCAGTGTTCGAGCAATCGGGCGCGTCGGGCCGCAGCTTCGACTACTCCCAGTCGCTGCGCGCGCCGCCCACGCCGTCCTCCGAGCAGCAGATCGCCGCCTACCTCTCCCGCATCCAGCGCGGCGGCCACATCCAGCCCTTCGGCTGCACGCTCGCCGTCGCCGACGACTCCTGCTTCCGCCTCCTCGCCTTCTCCGAGAACGCCGCCGACCTCCTCGACCTGTCGCCGCACCACTCCGTTCCCTCGCTCGACTACGCGGCGCCGCCCCCCGTTTCCCTGGGTGCCGACGCGCGCCTGCTCTTCTCCCCCTCGTCCGCGGTCCTCCTGGAGCGCGCCTTCGCCGCGCGCGAGATCTCGCTGCTCAACCCGCTATGGATCCACTCCAGAGTCTCCTCCAAGCCGTTCTACGCCATCCTTCACCGCATCGACGTCGGCGTCGTCATCGACCTCGAGCCCGCCCGCACCGAGGACCCCGCTCTCTCCATCGCCGGCGCAGTCCAGTCCCAGAAACTCGCGGTCCGCGCCATCTCCCGCCTCCAGGCACTACCAGGCGGGGACGTCAAGCTCCTCTGCGACACAGTCGTGGAGCATGTTCGCGAGCTCACGGGTTACGACCGTGTCATGGTGTACAGGTTCCACGAAGACGAGCATGGGGAAGTTGTGGCCGAGAGCAGGCGCGATAACCTTGAGCCTTACCTCGGATTGCATTATCCCGCCACAGATATCCCCCAGGCATCGCGCTTCCTGTTCCGGCAGAACCGTGTGCGAATGATTGCCGATTGCCATGCCACCCCGGTGAGAGTCATACAAGATCCTGGGCTGTCACAGCCACTGTGTTTGGTAGGCTCCACGCTACGTGCTCCACACGGGTGCCATGCGCAGTACATGGCAAACATGGGGTCAATTGCGTCGCTTGTTATGGCAGTCATCATTAACAGTGGTGGCGACGACGAGCACACAGGTCGGGGTGGCATCGCCTCGGCAATGAAGTTGTGGGGGTTAGTGGTGTGCCACCATACATCACCACGGTGTATCCCTTTTCCATTGAGGTATGCTTGCGAGTTTCTCATGCAAGCATTTGGGCTGCAGCTAAACATGGAATTGCAGCTTGCTCACCAGCTGTCAGAGAAGCACATTTTGCGAACTCAGACGCTATTGTGTGACATGCTACTGCGAGATTCACCAACTGGCATCGTCACGCAGAGCCCCAGCATCATGGACCTTGTGAAGTGCGATGGGGCTGCACTGTATTATCATGGGAAATATTATCCATTGGGTGTCACTCCCACTGAGTCTCAGATTAAGGATATCATCGAGTGGTTGACAGTGTGTCATGGGGACTCAACAGGGCTCAGCACAGATAGCCTGGCTGATGCAGGCTACCTTGGTGCTGCTGCATTAGGGGATGCTGTGTGTGGAATGGCGGTGGCTTATATTACACCGAGTGATTACTTGTTTTGGTTTCGGTCACACACAGCCAAAGAGATCAAATGGGGTGGTGCAAAGCATCACCCTGAGGATAAGGATGATGGTCAGAGGATGCACCCACGATCATCATTCAAGGCATTTCTTGAAGTGGTTAAAAGCAGAAGCCTACCATGGGAGAATGCAGAAATGGACGCAATACATTCCTTGCAGCTCATATTGCGTGACTCCTTCAGAGATGCTGCAGAGGGCACTAGCAACTCAAAAGCCATTGTCAATGGACAGGTTCAGCTTGGGGAGCTAGAATTGCGGGGGATAAATGAGCTTAGCTCCGTAGCAAGAGAGATGGTTCGGTTGATAGAGACAGCAACAGTACCCATATTTGCAGTAGATACTGATCGATGTATAAATGGGTGGAATGCAAAGATTGCCGAGTTGACAGGCCTTTCAGTTGAGGAGGCAATGGGCAAATCTCTGGTAAATGATCTTATCTTTAAGGAATCTGAGGAGGTAGTCGAAAAGCTACTCTCACGAGCTTTAAGAGGTATGCCATTTTTGTTTCTTATATGGATGCTATTGCTTTTTATATTATGTTTTGTGAGAATTGTGTGTTGAGGAAAAGATTATCTGTTTTTGGTTGTATCTCTTATGGTATATGACATAACAGAAGTTTATGGACATGATGTACACATGTTTATTAGACCAAATATTGAAATGTGTGGTATATATACTCCTGGAAAATGGATATTTGAAGGAGCTTAAGCCTAGCACAATAGGTCGACGGTGTGGATGTACGCCTAGACCCAGACCCCCCAAATTCAAGTCCTTGTCGAGGCAAATATTTGCATGTTCTTAATTAAAAGCTCCCCTATGTGGGTCAGGGTTTTTTAATATATATACTCAGTTTCTTAGGCGCACAGATATATCAAAAATGGGGACCAACTAGAGACTACCATCAAATTTATTCAACCATTTCCACAGTATTTGTAGAACCTGGTGCTTATAACTAGCAGATAGGAATGCTCATATGTGAAAAGTAAGCATATGAAATTTATACCAAAGGTTGTGTTAGCTACTCATAGGAGTACATTGTTTCTCGCCCAGGCTGTTTGAACTATTTTAATCTACTTCCCAATGCATGTAGCTAAGCTATGTTAGGTTTGCTGGATGTGTGATTGGAGAGTGCTAATTTGTGAAGTTGCTTCCCATACAGGTGAGGAAGACAAAAATGTGGAGATAAAGCTGAAGACATTTGGTTCAGAGCAATCTAAGGGACCAATTTTTGTTATTGTCAATGCTTGTTCCAGTAGAGATTATACACAAAATATTGTTGGTGTCTGTTTTGTTGGACAAGATGTCACAGAACAAAAGGTGGTCATGGATAAATTTGTCAACATACAAGGGGACTACAAAGCTATTGTGCACAATCCTAATCCTCTGATACCCCCAATTTTTGCATCAGATGAGAACACTTCTTGTTCAGAATGGAACACAGCCATGGAAAAACTTACAGGATGGTCGAGAGGTGAAGTTGTTGGTAAGTTTCTTATTGGAGAGGTGTTTGGAAATTTTTGTCGACTCAAGGGCCCAGATGCATTGACAAAGTTCATGGTTGTCATTCACAATGCTATAGGAGGTCAAGATTATGAGAAGTTACCTTTTTCATTTTTTGACAAGAATGGAAAGTATGTGCAGGCCTTATTGACCGCCAACACAAGGAGCAAAATGGATGGTAAATCCATTGGAACCTTTTGTTTCTTGCAGATTGCAAGTGCTGATATACAGCAAGCCTTTGAGATTCAGAGACAACAAGAAAATAAGTGTTATGCAAGGATGAAAGAATTGGCCTATATTTGCCAGGAGATAAAGAATCCTCTTAGTGGCATCCGATTTACCAACTCTCTGTTGCAGATGACTGATCTAAATGATGATCAGAGGCAGTTCCTTGAAACTTGTTGTACTTGTGAGAAACAGATGTCCAAGATTGTTAAGGACGCCAGTCTCCAAAGTATTGAGGATGGGTCAGCATTCTAAGCTTATCCTTCTGCTCACCCATTCTCTAATATTTGCATTGAATATTTATATTTGATCATTCATATTCGGTTAACTTGAGCCTGAAGTAGCCTTAATCTAAATTTTAGTTGGTGCTAATTTTGACTGGTAGAGGTACAAAATCGGAATAGGAATTAGAGAAGTCCATCAGTCATTAGACTATCACAGTTCATTCTACTGCCTTTGCAGTTCTTTAAATAAATTTTCCCTTGCACCTAAGTTATTGCCAACATTAGACGAAGATCCTTGTTTTTTGTACTACCCTTTAAGACACCTTTGTTATTATTCCTTATGGCACTTGTGTGGACTGCTTCTTGCTTGGCCAATATCTGAAACTGTGTAAGATCAGCAACATTTGCGATCATATATTGTAGCTATATGTTGTAAATATGAAGGCAGTCCAGATTGCTGTACTTTAAAAGATGCATTGGTGTTTTAGAAGCTTCAGCATATCCTACTGTAGTACTGTGCTTAAAAGACTCCTATGGGTTTGGAAACCTCTTTTTATTTGAAACATATAATATAATACCATACCATAACCATCATACTGTACAGTGACTGGCATGCGTCTGGCTGATTATGTACATCGTTATGGTTGTAATTATCTAATGGTTGATGGTATGGCTACTAAACCAGGACCAAGCTAGAATTTGATGGTTTTCACAGTTTCCAGTGAAACTTGGTGAATCTGGTGTCTTTTTCTCTATTTTTTTTTCAAGGATAGTGTGAATATCACACAAGTACATACAAGAACTGCTGTATATACTGAATATGTCAAATTATGTTAAAAAGCCAACTTCTTTTAAAACTAAAAAAGTGCATAGTGGGGTTTTTCTGCTTACCAATGTTAGCATACTTATTACTACCAGGGTTGTGAAACTTTGTGCTTCAAATGCTATATCATGGATTTTTGTTAGAATTAAAGGAATAGCCTCATGAACTGATAACCTTACCACATTTTAGGGGGATGTCACCAAAGTTCAAGCAGCTTTGTCTAACATGCCTCTGCCTGTAGTTTTGTTTGAGGAGCTTCATAAATTATTTGGAGATGCTGTATTTCATTTGCTTGCACGAATCCCTTCTGGTTGATTTTTATACACTTAATCAGGTCCATCCGTCTTGCAATTGATAATGAATTAATGAGTGTGCATAGATTGTACCCCAGAAAGTGACTAACTTAAGGCATGTTCAACAGAATAGTTGCTTCTCATTTGGCAAAGTCTAAACAAAAACTTACCAAGATATCACTCGGAATAGCTACTTATATGATCTTATATTATTACTGTCACATTATTTGCTTGACATAATTTTCATTTAGGTTCATTGGTTCAGTGTTTAGACTGTAGACAGTTGCATTTTCTCACTTCTTTGTAGTCTAAGACATAAGTTTGAATGCTGCTGTTATTTCCATAATTGATTAACTGAAAATTTGTTGATTTGTTTCTCATTATGTAACAGCTCTTTGGTGCTTGAGAAAAGTGAGTTTTCTCTTGGAGACGTTATGAATGCTGTTGTCAGCCAAGCAATGTTATTGTTGAGGGAGAGAGATTTACAACTTATTCGGGATATCCCTGATGAAATCAAGGATGCATCAGCATATGGTGATCAATTTAGAATTCAACAAGTTTTGGCTGACTTCTTGCTAAGCATGGTGCGGTCTGCTCCATCCGAGAATGGCTGGGTAGAAATACAAGTCAGACCAAATGTAAAACAGAATTCTGACGTTACAGATACAGACCTTTTCATCTTCAGGTTAGCTTTTCATCTTCAATTTAGAATTCTGACGGATCAGATTTCGGACTAAAAACTTTGAACCAAACAGCATCTAAGTTGTATAGGGTGCCCTAGATCACATAGAGTTTTCACTAAACTGAAGAATGAGAAAATTTGGCTTTGTCACTTTGTCAGTGGCGGATCTAGAAACATATGCTACGAGGGGCTTCTCTTCCTTATTTTCCACATTTAGCCTCTCCTAAGCTTCAGTGACTACAAACTTGTAGCGGGGGCTTAGGAGGGAATCCATACATCTGGCGGCGGTAGTGGGGGCTCTAGCCCTGGCAAACGGGTGCTAGATCCGCCCCTGGGCTTTGGTGAGGTATCATCACCAAGTGACTGTTTGGGTAAGAGGATTTTTCCGTCAAACTACCGAAAAGAGCTGCCTGTCATTCATTAAGAAGGAAAAAAAAAAGATACGAAATGGAGGAAGGTAAGAAACCCCCTCCAAGGCACCCCCATAGGGTTAAGCCAAGACAACACTCTAGAAAATAAACTAGGAAAACACGACCAGCAGCCTCAAACGAGGACCTAGGGATCTAGGACCAGCGACCTAGCAAGGAACTAATGCAGAGCTGAGGCTTCCGCCATACACTGCAGATTACTCTCATTGGCCACAGATGAAGCAGCACCTCTATGCGAGGCCTAACACCTTAAAAAACACAAGCATTTTTGTGCTTCCATAATTCCCAAGCAACTGGGATGATCAGACTATTGAGGGTAAGAGGATTGGGCTCAAATCTCTAGTATTTTGTTCAATTTTAAACTATTCCCTACATTTCAAATTATAAGACGTTTTGGCTTTTCTAGACACAGTTTTTGCTATGCACTTAGATATACACTATGTCTAGATAGCAAACACAATTGTATCAAGGAAAGCCAAAACATCTTATAATTTGGAATAGATGGAGTAAATCCTTTTGATCCTCAAGTGTGTAACCTACCTCCGTCCCACTAATATATATTTTGATTCCTCTCATATGATGTACCAACTAAAAGATATCACTTTTTTTGGTACAGAACAATATTTAGATTAACATAGGCAAATACAAATTTGGATCTATTTGATTAGTAGTTTTGGATGTCTATACCAAAACTGCTGCCTACCCTAGAACATTGCTGAGAGAAACTGAGAATTGACGACCTTACCTATTGAAGTTCAAAACTGTCCTATAAAATGGTGCCATGGAATGTAAATCCATAATCATCTGGATTTTTCAGATGGATTTTACTATTTAAGTGTCCTGGCTTAACTTGAGCGAAAGTGATCTTCTGTAACTCATATTATTTCAACAACCTACATTTGTTACATTGTGCATTAGGTGATTCTGGAGAATCGGCTTCCAAGTGTTAACGACACAGAAAACTCAATGCCTCCGTTGGGACTTGAGAGTACCAATAAATGGAACTAAGTGATTTCCTTTTGATTTTTGTATGTCTGTAGGTTTGCTTGCCCTGGTGAGGGCCTCCCTGCTGACATTGTCCAGGACATGTTCAGCAATTCCCAATGGTCAACCCAAGAAGGCGTAGGACTAAGCACATGCAGGAAGATACTCAAATTGATGGGCGGCGAGGTCCAATACATCAGGGAGTCAGAGCGGAGTTTCTTCCTCATCGTCCTCGAGCTGCCCCAGCCTCGTCCAGCAGCTGGTAGAGAAATCAGCTGACATGTTAAGATCCGCACTGACCCCGCCTAACTTCTCGGCCGATTAGGTAACTTAGGTCCCCTGATAAGAGGGTGCCTAATTTGCAAGAAGCCTGGAAACAAATCAAAGCAGCCATGGCATGGCAATTCAATGCTTGAGTGTTGTTGAGGAGGCTGTTTTCCGTGCGCCGCTGTAAGTTTGGGTATCCATGAGAGTCAATGGCGGATAGTTATGTACACAGCGGCAAATGTGGCTCTTAGCGTAGGTTAATGACCAGTTCCACGTAGTACATATTATAGCTTATATGGATTGGTTGCTCGTACTATATTGCATAACATATAGTAGTTATGCAGCATACCTTTAACCTAGATAAGACACTACAATTTGCGGTTGTTTGGTTCACTTGAATAAAAAGTATTATTGTATTGTGCGCGTGATTCGTTCCATGCGTAACTGGCTAGGCTGCACAAGCGAATACAAACATGTGTGTTTGGTTAGGTGGCTATGCTTTCACTACTCTTTTTTTTTCAACAGGGCCTAGATGTTCCTTAATTTATTCCAAAATAATGTACACTACGAGCACGCATGAACCGGCATCCCCAAGATATTGACTAGTAATGGTTACTACTGTTGAGCTCCGTGTTGATTTGCACTCTAGATAAAGGAGCGGTAGCCACCTTGCAAGTTCATGGGGTCTGCATCTGAGCGCCTGGAACATGGGAGGTACGGAAGTAGGAGATATTCGTCCTGTTTTAGGTTTTTTTTTACTGATGTTGTTTTGTTGTTTGAGAAAATATTATATCAAGTGAGGGGTCCTTCTGGTCCTGGCTTTTGCTGGTGAGGACGAATGCACACGACACGAAGATGTGGTTTGCTGCACGGCACAGCGTGCCACTGGCGGACAAGGAGCCATCGGAATCCGGAGAGCAGGGAGACAGGGCTAGGCGACGAATCGAGTCGCAACGGCGCTGAATCAAGCCGCGGCCGTGTTGAATCGAGCTGCGTCGGTGACGGGCAACGCGAGAGCTGAAGGGAACGTGAGGGAGGAAGCTGTTGTAAAAAAAAAAAAACGTGAGGGAGGAAGGAGTAAATGGGGAAAAGAAGGTGAGCGTACATAGGCCCCTGCGAATCGCTGCACAATCGAGTGCGGGAGAATGCAGAGGGAATACAAAGGCCCAACCGCTGGCTGCGGTGCGAATGCAAGGTCTCACTATTTGGTTGGTGAGGAGAAGAACCCAATTGAATAACGGTCTTTACTCATGCTAATGATCCTTCATTTACCCTCGAGACATGTATGTTGTGAATTAGGTGTTGGATGGAATGCGT